>NDXB01002172.1:0-14050 GCA_002631895.1 Agapornis roseicollis | reverse complement strand
TTTTTTTTTTGTAGATTGTGGCAAGGTTTTAGGTCATCACAAGGGAAAGAGTTCAAAAATGAAATTAATGCAACTATTGACAAGTCTTATGTGGAGAGGAAGTGTGGGAATTTGTTGTTTAAAACACCAAGAACTCCAGTAATTGAAACAAATGAGAGCTGTCCTTGATATTATGACTTTTGTTATTCAGTGCTGTTGTGCCAACCCCCCATACAGTACATGTATAATGGAAGAAACAATAGGGAAAATGTACTATTTGGTTCCAGTCTGTGTCATAAGCATACTGTGTAGCACATTCCCTCCTACTGATCAGTAACCATGCAGCAAAGATTGGTGACTTAAAAGCACCAGAAGGTAAAATTGTGTTGTTTCCCTATTTTAAGTTCAGAGAAACAACAAAGAGAGGTGAAGGCTGAACAATTAATTTGCTTTCATAAAATCAATATTCTTAGTTCTGCTTCACATGACTATGGAGTGCACACTTTAGCTCATAGATCCCTGTAGAGGGATGGAATAAAGTCCAGACCAATCAGAAAAGGGAAGACATGATGAACAACATCAAGTTAATAAAAATAAAGGAGAAAGAGTAAGAAAGAGAAAGAAAGAAATATTTCAAAATGAAGTGATGTGGTTATTATGTGTCTCTAGAATACAAAAGTAATTCTAGGCAAGTTAAAAGCAACATGAAGCCAACCAAATGCAGGTTGGACAGAAGTTGTGTAATTTCAGAAAGAAAAGAATGAGTCGTGTATTCCATGTGCATTTCACACCAGGACTGCAGTCAATAAATCATCACATGGGTTTAATTGCTGTGACAAATGAATATAGTGAAAGGAGTCAAATTCTGCTGGGTAATGCAGTCATCCAGCAAAACCCTGGTCAGCAGAGATATGTAGGTCAGTCATTATGGACCAGTGAGCAGAGGGAGTCCCTCATGTGAAAGCATAGATGGAAATCTCACAATGTTATCTCTGTCTAATAAAATAGCAGCTTGAAAGTATGTCTGGCTTCAAGATCCTTCTTAATAACCTTTAGAAGAAGAGGAAGATATTAAATAAAGTGGCAATTAACAAGACTGACAGAGCAAGAGAGTGGGATTTATTGCTGGATTTGTCAGTTTGCTTAATTATTTGGTTGTTTTTAGCTGTATCTGCTCACATTTTTAAAGCCAGCTTCAAAAAGGAAAGCACTGAGCAACTGAGATTTTAATGTTAGAAAAAAAGAGGTAAAAGCTTGATAAAACTAATATCCCAAATAAAGGATGTAGGATACAGTTGCAGCCTACATTCCGCATTACCTCTTTCATAAACCATCATGTGCGGAGGTGAGCACTCAAAGGGAGTGATAAGACAATCAGGATCTGGGGCATGCAGGACTATTGACATATGATGCCTATTCCTATGCAAAGGTCTCAGCAGTGCTGAAATATTCAGTACAGTGTTACATGGTCAAAGTGATACTTACTCATTAGGAAAGCTTTCTGCACAATGAATTACAGATAAGGAAAACAAACTCTGCATCCTCATAATATTTGGTTGCTAGAGCAAAACTGATGCCAGTTCCTACTCTGAGGGAGGAAAAGCTGCAGGTATTTTATCACATTGACTGATGCTACCCACCGCATGCTCGTGTTTGATATCAGTGCAAAGGATGAGGATGGCATTGGACCAGCTTTCCATATCGCACTGATTAAATTCCTCTGATAGAAACAACATTTTCATCCAGCTACAAGTAAGTCCTCCATCAGGATGTACTAGTGGAAGAACACAACTGGACAAGAAGATAAGGTGTCTTTTCCACTGTTGAAGCCAGATAAGTACATTGTAACTGATAAACTTTGTTAATAAATAATTTCATTTATAACAGCAGTGAATTTGGAGCAATGTAACGGCCTTTAGAAGGTTTTGGATTGCTTTTCTCTGTTTTTATCATAGCTTCAGGAATAGTACCACCAAAAAAAAAAAAAAAAATGCAGCACATAATAAACTTGTATAAAGCATGTTTAAATAACACAAAAATATAGAAAGATTACTGGGCATCTTCCTTGCTGCATTGTCAGGAATTTCTATTGCTCATATCCTGCAATTGTATCACAGCACTTCCCCAAGAAAACCCCAAACATTTTATAGCGTATTCTATAGGCTTCCATAGGAAATTCTTTATAGGAAGCTCCAATATCAATACACAATTCTCACTGACTGAAATTAAGGCATCTTACTCTACTATTCTGTGATTTTTTTTTCTCTGATTCCGTAATGATCATCTGCAGGATGATTGTTAGAACAGATAAGATTACAAAACAGCAGCTTAGTCAGCTCTGTTCTCTGCACATTCATCTTTAGGTGCCTCTGCAAGTAACTTAATGAATCCTTTTTATTAGCCTTCAGGGATCGGAATATCGAATGAACATACTTTGCTTCATGAAATATATCTAGGTCAAATTCATCTTTTCAAGCAAGTTATTAGTTTTATGGATTTGTTCATGGTGGTTTTTTTTTCTTTAACCCTGTGACTTACACATTTACCCACAAAATGGCTTTTGCTTTTCCCATCCTTCACAAGCCTTTCTCTTTTTCTTCTCCAGCAGCACGTTTTCAGTTTTGTGGTAAAAGTCATTTAGCAAAAGCAAACATGTATTCACTGTATGTTCCAATTTCAACTGTGCTTTCAGTCAGAGATCCTGCTGCTTATGGTTTGGCAGTTATTAGTCGCAAAGGATGGAGGTAAAAGGGTTAAAGCCGTCAGAAGGGACTTAGGCTGATTGTAAAGTACAAAAAAATCAAGCCTGCTCCTCCAAAACATAAGAGATGCAATCTGAAGTATGTATTATAACCACAGAGAAAGGGAAATTTGTTGTTTTTTCTTAACGGATACATCTGAATTAATTATAGTGGCAAAGTCTGAGCTTTCTAGATTCTGAACTTGGTTACTTTCAGCTTAAATACTAGGAAGCGTTATCAAAACAGTATATGTAGTGTGTTGTCAACAAGAAGGTATCCTCTTGCCACTTCAAGTGTTTCAGAGATATTTTATGACTATGCAATCATAGATGATGGTCAATGACAGCATACTCCCTACTCCTGTCTCCAGACAGGGAGAAATAATCTTTGTATTAAAGAGAACTTTCTTTACCAAATGGACCCAGTAGATTGGCTGCTGCTATTTACTACCTTCCAACAAGTGCTCCATTGCCAGAAATGGTTTTCTTTATTTATATATTGAGTTAGTTATGTTACAAAGCTTAATTCTGATGATTAATTCAGGCCTCACGAGGCTTATAGTAAACTGAATCATTTAGTACAAGAAGGGAACACAAGAAGAGACAAAAATAAACCTGAGTCTGGGACACAAGGAGTACATAAATAGTCTGTCTCAAAATATGTCAGATACAAAGCCACCATCTTTTGCAAATGAGAACACTAATCTGTAGCCTTGAGTCTGAGCTGAATTTCCAAGTTACATTAGGTAAACTATTATTTATATTCTGAGGTTGTTATATGTTTGAAGTTGGATTCAAAGTGGTACTGGGAAATCTTCTATGAGACAAGCTTATTAAAATCTTCATTCAAAATATACTCTCTGGGGGAAATAAATTCTGTTGTATTGTCTGGTAAATTAATTTATTTTCCTGTCATTGTAGTATATTCCCCTTTGGAGCTAACATCTGCAACTTCTGGTTATAGTCAGCTTGGAAGACTCAGGTCATATAACCCAACAGAGCAGTGTTATGTAGAACAAAACATGGTACAGTGACTCAAGCATTCTATAAGAACAGAATTAATGTTTTTATGCTACATTTTTATTTCATGTTCAAGGATAAAAAAAAAATTCCTTTTACAATATTACCTTCACAGAAACTAGACTCATAACATTAGAAAGAGAGTGTGATGTGAAAAAGATACTAATTCCTGGAAAAGCTATTAGACATACACGCCCAAAGTCATTGGGTGACCTTGGAAGAACATTGAGATTAATCTCTTCTTTTTCTATCCAAGTAAGTCAGAGCTTACTCAGAGGAAAACAGAACATAATCAGACCCATTTTTCAGTGTAGTACCATACAGAGGCACATATATAATAATCAGTGTTAGCCCTATCACATCTCAGATCTATCCGTGTCCACATTTCCTGGATGGGTATTTGGGCCTTTGTTTTGTTTAGGTTTTTTTCCCTCAAAGGTGGCCAACCACAAGGGCCTCTGCATATCTCACAGCTTGTGGCATGTTTACCCTAGTAACTCTATTAAGAATTGCTATTAGTTTGTTTTTACAGAGTTCTGAGATATCAATGCTGGTTTCAGATAAAAACAGGCCTAGACTCCAAGGTTTTTCAGCACTGAAATGGATCTCCCAATACAGGTTTTCAAAGTTGAATTTCCCTCAGTCAACCCTGTCCCTTTTGTTCTTCAATCCTAACTTCTGATCAAATTGTCTTATGCAAAGCAGAACTGTAGCAGCAGGGGTTGAGTGAGCTTTACACAGAATATCCTAGTTTGGTGATTAGAGTATCCACATAGGATATCTGCTTTCGAATCCACTCAAGAAAAGAAGAAGGAAGAAAGAAAAGGAGAAAAGAAGAAAATAAGGAAAAATCCCTCAAGTAGATATTAAGCATAATAAAAATAGTAAAAATGGAGAGGAACTACGTTGTATTTCCTCAGGTATGGGAGATGCAGAATCTAACACTTCAGGTGCATCTCATGATGCCTGACTGTGGGCTCTGCTGATAAGTTGCTTTGCATAGTATCTAGGTCCTCAAAACACTCAGACCCTACCTGTCCTTCTAAAATGTCAGGACCATAGGCAATTCTGAGAATGCCTGGTAGTGATTTGCTTTTCGGCTACATTGAAGAAACCTAAAGCAAAAAATCTTTCAGTAGTAACCAAGTAAGGGTCTTTGAGAATCTAAAGATGGATTTAGCAGCTTAAACTCATCTTGTAAAAATCAAGTCTCAGTTATCTTTGAGGATCAGAATATTAGCTATTAAGGGAAAAGTTTCCTAAACTCCAGCTCAGCCTCCTAATCAAAAAAATTACCATATGCTAGCTGAGCAGTTTTTCAAGCATAATTAGCTGCTCAATTATCTACTCTCTCTTTTTTTTTTGGTCTTCCTATTTTCTAGTTGGTGTAATGTTTGATTTACAAAGGTGACACACTGTTATTGTGTGGGCTACATTTATTTGCAAGTTATTTCAGATGTTAGTAGAAACACAGGTGGGGAAAATCACCTATCTCTGATACAAACATCAAACATCATGTTTACAGGGATGCTGAGTTCCTATTAAATGTAGGATAGAAGCCTTTCTACCATGTAAATTGCAGTAAGCGCCCCTTTACTGTTCCCCATTTCAGGCTTTTTTACAAATTAGCCTTTATCTGCATTGTCCCCTGGGAAACCTGTGCGCAGACATACAACACTGAAAAAAACCCTACAACCAAACCACTTTGTTCTCAACACACACACATTTGCCTAATGGATGAATGCTGTTTACTTCATTGTATGAATACAGGCATGAAGTATTCAAGATAGGGAGAGGAGAGGAAATATATTGTTGCCACTAATCCCTGCAGGTGTGGAAACCGAGGTAGCTATAAATTTCTATTGAATTTGGTACCTAATGGGGTGGTGTTTTTTCAATAATTCTTGTGTACTTGTCACAGAAATTTTGCTAAATAACCCATATATTGTATTGTATGTCATAAACACAGTAATTTATTGTGCATTGCTGTCTTGCAATCTAGTACATGGTACTGAACTCGGGAACTTTATCAGTTTGGAAGCATGATCAGTGGTAACATATCTGTATCTTTAAAAATCCTTTCCCCTTCTCCCACTCCCCAAATGACTAGTGACTATTAATGGACCGAAAGAACAAAATAGTAAGTCAGATGATGAAAAGCAAAAGACAACGAAGGTGGTGAGGCACTGGAATGGGTTGCCCAAGGAAGTTATGAATGCTCCATCCCTGGCAGTGTTCAAGGCCAGGTTGGACAGAGTCTTGGGTGACATGGTTTAGTGTGAGGTGTCCCTGCCCACGGCAGGGGGGTTGGAACTAAATGATTTTAAAGTCCCTTCCAACCCTAACTATTCTATGATTCTATGATTTTATGATTCTATTTTCACCAGGAGGCACGAATTATACAAAGGAGACTTAAGTGACTTGAATGGTTCGATGGTCACATCCAGAGTATACTGGTCAATGGATGAATGTCCAGATGGATATCAGTGAGGTCTGTATCTTCATCTGTGGCATAGTGGGATCAAGTACATTCTCATCAAATTTGCAGATGACACCAAACTGAATGGGACAATTATCACGCCTGAGGGACAGGATGCCATTCAGAGGGACCTGGGCAAGCTTGAGAAGTGGGTCCATATGAACCCCATGAGGTTCAATAAGGCAAAGAGCAAGGTCCTGCACTTGGGTTGGAGCAACCCCCAGTATCACTGCAGGCTGGGAAATGAACTAGATGTAAGGAAGACATTTTTTACAGTGAGGGTGGTGAAACACTGGAACAGATTGACCAGAGAGTTTGTAGTTGCCCCTTCACTGGAAACATTCAAGGCCAGTTTGGATGGGACTGAGCAACCCAATCTAGTGGAAGATGTCTCTGCTTATTGCAGGGGAATTGGACTTAAGGTCTCTTCTAACTCAAAATATTCTATGATTTAAGGGAGTGGGAATGCATTCTAGAGCTTCTCTTTCAGAGAATGTGTCTAGTTGGAAGCTAACTCATATTGTTGATATGGTCACCACTTAATAGTCTACAGGTTAAATTATTTCAAAGAGCACTTTCCCTTGTAAGAACAGATATATCTGAATCACACAAACCATTGAGATTATAATCTCCTAGATAAATTTAAGAGTGAAAACTCAAGCACCGAAGGACTTCAGGTATTCCCATCTTCTTTTTTAACTCAGCATTTGTAAAGGTGTCTGCAGAGACACCCTACCCTGCCTGGCAACTCAGCATAGCCCACTTAATGAAAAATAAGCAATAATAATGATACTGCACAAATAGCTGAACAGGATTTATCACCGTGCCTGACTGCTTAGCCTTTTCCCTAAATAAAACTGAATCTTCATAAAATACATGGATAAAGAGCAACAGTTCAACAATGTGTCAACTTTTGATATTTATTTTTTAGCTAACAACCTTATTCTCTAGGTAATAAATAGTTCCTGCAGGAAATGGGGGGGGAAGGGAACGATTGTGAATTCATTTAATAAAAGAAAAAGGAGGGAGAAAATTCTTCTCTTGGCTATTAAATAATGAAAGTAGGCCATGTCTCTGCTTGGATCCCAAGTTCTTCAAAATAATAATTTTCTTTTCCTTCTTCCCTTACCCTAGTTTCTGATTTTTTTTTAGGAAATTCAAACAAAAATCATGCTTCTAACCAGCTCTTAGGACTCCTGTGAATTCCACATCAGGGCTTCCTAGTCTGTTGCTCAGCTGCAACAAAAGGATCATAGAGTATCAGTGTTCTCATGTTCAGCTAAACACTTATAGGTCTTTCATAACAAAAGGAGGAATTTAGTCTTTTACTTGAGAAAAACTAGTAAAACCATTCTTTTTCATTGCAGGCTATAGTATATTTTTCCCAAATGTAAAAAGTCATTGGTGATATATTTATGGTATGCAAAGACTTAGGTAACTGAACAGGTGGGCAAACAAGTGAGAATCTGAAATTCCACAGTTGCTAACAATTTGGTTTTATTAGATATCAGAGGTGAGATTCATCTCATCCAGCTTTAGAAGTCTTTGATGTAGATGCCTCCAGCTGTGCTAGTCACCCTTGATTTCTGTGTAGTCAGCTGAGAGAACAGGCATGAATGAATAAGTACAATTTCCATGGCCTACTTTAGAAGCCTAAATTCAGACCCTACAAGGATTTATATCCCTTCAGAGACTAGAAAAAGATCCTAGATGGAAACGCCAAAATTTGCTCAGATAAACTACAGTGTAGTTGACATTAGAAAGTGATATGAAAACAGGTATTGTGAGATGCAGTGTGGTACCATTTGAAACATCCTACTCAGGAAATAAAGTTCTACTAAGCTTACTGAGAGTCTGGTTCTAAAGAAATTTTCCACACTGGTGTAGGAGAAATGTATTATTACAGGAAAATAAAAGGAAGAGCTTAAAACACAGAAAAAAACACACCCAAAGTGTTTCTAATTATATGTAGTGTTAGGAGTCCTATTGGCCTGAAAGAATGAAGTGTTAAATGGATTTCAGTTAATGTATCCTTGAGTAACCTCTGCATAAGAAAATAAAGAAAAAAAATCCCTAAATTCAAGGTGAATCTCTTCCAAACTTAAAATATTTTATTTCTACTTTCAGTAAGGCCCCAGGCAAACACGTCTGTTTTCAAATATTTGCATAGGAAATTGAAATGTGCTACTTTTAATGCTTCTGACTATGTCTTTGATGTACAGTGACAGTGCTGAGGGTCACCTTTGAAGAATCAGCTTCAGGTTAGTGGCTGAAGACTTGTACTAGATATATTTATTGTGGATTCAGTATCAGTAATTTCAAAGGGACACAGGATTCTTCCTTCAATAGTGTTATCTTCAGAGCTTAAGCTAAAAAATGTAATGAAAATTGGGCTAAAAGTGATACTGAGCCTCTATAGTATGTATGGTCATGCACTGTTCCCTCTTGTTATTGCTTATGTTGAATAAAATCCTACCTTGGCTCAAAGCTTCCCCTTCCAGGCAATGACCCTGACTGTGCCCCGAGTGATGGTGCTTGGGGACTCCAAACTCTCAGTCCTTGACACCTCTTTAGTTTCAAAGCAGTATATTGCATTTGCTGACAGCACTTTCTGGCATTGCCCTGTTCACATCTCAGTTGTCTCTTGTGCCCCTCAAACCCTCATAGGGGAAAGTATTGCTTTCAACATACCTCACTATGGCTCTGTCTGCTATAAAATGTGATGAAGCAGTTCTGAGTCAAAAAATGGGGTCAAATTCTGGTCTTATGATGGGAGAGCTCTTTCTTTTCATGTGAGTGGGTCTTGCACTCATTCAATTCATTTCATGGAGCCACAGACTTTTAGAGTTTAATAAGGCTAATGCTATGAAAACTATGGGGTTTCCTAGAATATAGCTGCAAGAAAAGAACTTAAAGACTAAAAATCCATCTCAGCAGGTATCTATGAAAGGTTGATGAGTTTTGTTGTCTATATAATTATTAATGATCTGCAATTGTTTCCATTTTCATTATTTACTAATGCACTGCATGGATCTTGGGTGCCACAAAGAAATGGATTACAGAATACAAATGGTCATCGGATTCTAGTCTTATCTAAAAGTATATAATGATGGGTTTTGAAATTGTCACTGATCTATAAACCCATGCATATGTTATTTCCAGAACGGAATTACAAAGTACACTAATGTTTGATCAAAATGCAAAATCTGCAAGGCAGTTATTCTGAAAGTTGCTGGAACAGGGAGCTAGGGAAGTACCTTATCTTGCCATGTGGCCTGGGACAAGTGAGACTTCAGTAGAGACATTGACAACACTTCCAGAGCTTGGAAGCAGGAAAACATCAACAGTTTGTGAGAGCCACTTTTCATAGACAAAGCTGATGATTTTTCATATATTCCCACCTGCAACAACAGTGGCAAAGACAGGAGATGACAAATGCTCTTTAATAACTCTTCTAGTAGCTGATCGCCACTTCTCAATGGACAAAGCATCTCTTCTGCTGTCACCATTAATTCATTGAACTATGTAACAGATGATTACTTGTCCAGTGTCCAAGCTAATCCTGTCTTGACACTTGGAACAAGATATGAAGCAAGACACACTAAGTAATTTTTATGTCTATGTTGAAGCATAAGAGATTATATAAGTTGAAGTATAAGATATAAAAAAGATATAATATAAAAGGGAATAATTGTCGATATAAACTTGATCCTTTCAAATGTACTTGGGGAAGAGTAGTTTGAAACCCTCTTTCTCAGGCTTACTTTAGCAACTGTATCTTAACATAAGACCACCAGAGAAAGCTGAGATTGAGCTGCCCAGGTATGGGAAATATAGGAATGCTTTATGAGTAAATTGCCACTGACTGCAGAAGTTGTGTGCTGCATGCATGCAGGAATCCAGCTCTTACCTGAAATGTTCAGACCAAAATGCAATCTGAAGAAATGAGGCAAAAAAATCTCCCAGAAACCCTTTCATTCTGATTTGTGATTCTCTCCTGCTTCTGAAGAACCTTCACAGTTTTTTACAGCAATGTTTCTGATGATGCTTCACATTTTTTTACTTCATTGTCAGGGATTATCTGAAAAAAAGAACCACTGAATCTCATCCAATAGGTAATTCTATGAAACTTGAAGAAAGTTGGTCTTTGTTTCTATGCAAAGGGAAGGAAAAATTGAACTTACTTCTCTCAAATCTCTAAAACAAATCTATTAAATTTGTTTACTAGATGACTGTATCCACTTAACAATAGTCCCTTAGCTCTGTAACTCTGGGCAGTAACCAGTGCATTATCACTGCAGAAGAGAAAGATGTACCAAACACACATAACTATTTTAAAGAGTAAAATCTCAGAGGAGTGCTATTATACAAACAAATCTGATATAGACATACAAGCTGGCACAAACTGTATCCTAGCATAAATCATCCTGGTGTTATTATGAATCTAGAAGCTGGTTTTAGACCCACAGAGGATATGACCTCTGGCTCTTACAGCGGACAGCTAGGAAAGCCAGTTACAGTAATTGCATCCTGAACCATGCATGTGTTGGGCTAAAGCACGTTTCTCTGATCAGCTTGTGGGAGCTGAGCCACATAGTTCACATAGAGGTGGAAAGACATAAGTTATATACCCTGTGAAGGAGCTGCCAAGGTCACTGAACCAGTGGGCTTTGTATCATTACAGAAAATGAAATTCTGTGGGAAAGACAAATTTTTACAAGGAAGGAAACAGACAGAGTGAGTGTTTTGCAAATGACTCTGGGAGAAAGCAGTGCAGAAATATTGTTCCTATTATGAGTACTAGCACATGAGATAATTGTGTTTGACGTTGGTAATTACCATATTTGCATGTTTAGGTTGTATCTGTTCCTTCCGTGTTATTAAGCAACTGCAGCATTATTTCATCAGGATGGCACACTGTCATCACAGGGGCTGAAATATCTTCTGTGTGTCAAAGCACACAGCTGTATAGCCCCTCATTTTTAAACTTCATCAAACTTGCAAATACATTCCAAGAAAAGAACAGTAAAGCTAATGGAGCTGTGGCAGAGGGGGGTGGCTTTGGAAGGCTGGGGCTCTGTAATTTATAGTAGCTGTGCTAAGGTGCTCTGCCAATACTCCCACACAGTGAGATACAGGATTAATAATTATTGTGTTTTGTTCTGTGCACTTACAGACCTTTAGTCTGACTAGTGCAAAATGCTTTATTGATATTAATTAATCAAACTTTAAGAGCCACACTCAGGGCACTTAATTCACTGCTACTTGTGCCAGGCTTCAATTTATCTGTAAACCTCATAGAAGTCCAGAGAAGTAGGTAGCTCTGTACAAACCCAAAGATACACACTGATCATTTGCTTGAGACATTTATGAGTTGCCTGCTGAGACATTTCTGGAACTTTCTGGGCAATCAACATCAAACATATGAAAACATCTCCTACTTAAAGAGAGATCTAAGAAGAAATAAAGGAAACAACTGAAGACTAATAGAAAACATTGCAACAAATAGGATAATAGACATAGACAAACTGCCCATTTCTCTCCTCACATGTTTTCTAACACCTTCATTCCATTCAGCAATGGGAGGTCACTGCCAAAACTGAGTAATTAACCACTGAAAGTCAGGAAAACAAAAAAAAGTTGCATTGTTTGGAACCAGATTTTTAATACCGGCCTTCAGTGTGATAAAAAATAAGCAAAATAAGCAGAAGTACATGGTTGCAGTTAGACATGTACATCAAAGGAAGAAATATTATGTCAAAATTAGATCAGATAATTTCCTGAAGTCCTGACATTTTCAGTCTTATCCTCCAGTCAAGACAATTACTAAGTATTTTGATCAAGCAAATGACCAACTGGTCATCCTCAAAACCCCTTACCTGGTTTCAGATATTGTTGCTTCCCTTTCAGTTGCATTTACAGAAATCTGAAATGGAGAAATTAATGCAGGGGTAAAGAAAATTATAAATCATTTTGAGAAATCAGAATTAGTATTCTATTTGTCTTGGGAGCAATGATACATACAAATGATTTATTTCACTGAAAGTTAAGCTCCTATGCACACCCACTATGATTCTTTGACAAAGTGACCTTGAGAGGTTTTTTTTGTCTTTTCTCTGAGAAATGATAAGTGAAGCACATGGTAGAAAATAAAGACCATTATTAAAGTAGAAGACAAGACAAAGTTCAAAGGAAAGTGAAGAGTCCTTGAAATGAAACAGGGAGCTGAAAGTACAGGAAGACCCAGTGGAAAAATAAGGATTAAAGTTCATGTTAGAAGGATAAAAATAGTCCAAAGTGAATAGGAAGTGGCCATAACACTTTGTCTTGTTACAGCCCAATCAGTTGTTGATTGCATATTCAGGGCAAAATTTAGAAATGGCAAATGGGAAAACTAAAACTAGAAGATGCCTCTGGAGGCAGAACAAATCACTGCTCATATATAATTTTGTATGATGTTAGATGAAGTGTTTTAAGTAGAAGGAAAGGCATTATAGGGCAGTACATTTAACAAGAGAGTAGTAAGAGGGAGTTACTGATTTATTGATGTCCTCTTTTGATTGTCACACAGAACTTAAGAGTCTGTACCAGCCACCTGTTTTTGACTATTTTTTGTGAAACTTTTAGATATGATTTGTCGCTGTTCTTGCTTAGTCCATGGGCCCACAGAGGCCTTCACCATACATTCCAGGTTATTCTAGTAGAGATCTAATCACTGTGCATTTCAGGTCAACTGAAGACTAATCTATTCTGAAGGCATCTTTTGTCCATCGAATTTAAGTATTTTCTCTCATTTGAAAATAGCTCACTTAAGCAAAAAAAAAAGTGGTGTTACCAGTAGCTATCAGTGGTATCACCATTGTAACGCTTTGTAATGTTTTTTTTTCCCAGAGTTTGAGCAAATTTATGAAATATTTTTATAAGTTATTGTTAGGGGTTTATTTTACAATGTTGTCTGTCTTACCCTCCAATCAACTCAAATATTGAATTGTGTAATTGCCACCTACACACAGCAACTGAGTACTTTGATTAAGGTTCCATAAAAACCCTTTCCAAGATGGACTCCTGCATTTAAAGTTGCTTATGCCAAGCTTCATGATAGACTTGTCTGTCAGAATATGAATGTCAGTAAACTGCTGCATGAGGAACCATGCCTGCATGAGAAGGATGCTAACTTCTAAAGATAAATGACTGTAACAGAAGATTAACATTACTCTTGGGCGGGTAAATATGTGCTTTCTCCTTGGTCCAAATATTCAAGCCCAGAATGCTCTAGCAGAGTTTTCATGTGTAAAAACCAAGAGAATGTGCTGGGCCCAACTGCCTTCTTGAGGCACATTTGTCATCATATGCTTTTCAGTCCATTAATAGCTATGTTGCGACTTCCTTAAAGTTCTGTTCAGAATCCCAGTCTGAAGGACCAAGAGGAAAGTCTGAAGCTTTCAGCATAGTGAAAGATGTGAGAGTACCATTTTTATTTACAGAGCCAAAAGAGCAGGTGACTTATGTCATCTTTATACTACTCAGTAATCGAGACAGAGAGGGACACCTCCTTAGCTCTTAGGTTTAGTATCATAGAATCACCCCTAAAAGCTTTTATATAACAGTCTAGTTTTGCCTCTGGGTTGCCATATTTCCACCTCAACAGCTGCTTTCATTTGCTTCTGCCCCAGAGGCACAATGACATCCCTCACAGCCATCAGAGCAGTTCAAGGCAGATGTTTACAAGGACCATGATTCTTCATGTCAGGAGCAGCCTGGTGACATTGATTCCCAAGGCATTTTACAGTCTCCCTGAGGGATTATCTGTCTTCCTCAAAGTAGAGGAGAGA
>NDXB01002170.1:41402-81816 GCA_002631895.1 Agapornis roseicollis | reverse complement strand
CCCTGATCAACTTCGTGGCCCTCCTCTGGACTTGTTCCAACAGCTCCATGTCCTTTTTATGTTCTTCTTTTGTATTTTGCGTGTCTGAACTAGTTTAAGGATGTAGCTGTGAGGTGGGGAATGTGGAGTCTTCTGCCTGTGCACTGCAAAATGTGGGGCTGTGAGGGTGGGATGGCTCTCCTGGGTGTCAGGGCTCAACTACCTTGGTACTGGAGAAACCTCCCATGTCTTAGTGAACAGTCAAATGTCCAAATTTCTGTGTGTATCAGATAGGGCTGGAGCATGTTATTCATGCTGGGAGTTGAAAACCTCAGCAGGAAACCCCAAACTAATCATTTCAGCTTCCAAAATGTGAGTGGGGAAAAGATTGCCAAAATTTTCCAAAGTATTTATGGAGGAAACATCCTTTGCCCAATATATGTGGGTGATAAGAGTCGATGTATTCCTGTCTCTCTACACACAGCCACACACCTCCTAAACAAATAGTGCTTCTGCCATGCTCCAAATGGAGCCCTGGATCTCTTTACCTTGACAGAGGTATGATAGCAATTTATCCCAAATTGGGAAAATAGTGATTTGAGGGTTGGGAAAGATTTCCATACTGGAGTTTTCAAGGATAGACAAAAGCCTTCAAAGCCAGCATGTAGTATCTTAAAACAGTGAAGAACAAAGTCCTATGACTCACTTATTACTTCTGTGGGACAGGAGGAGCAAGGGGAAAACAAGTGGCTGTTTTAGTTTGTTTGGAATCAGGAAAGAGAAACAAAGAGAGAAGGAAACTGCAAAATCTGTTTTATTTAAGACCTCTTCTTGAGCTGCATTTGGGTAAAACCTGACAGATTCCTGTGAACCTTTGTTTCGTGTTTTAAATGAGCAGATGGCTCATTGGATGATCAGATTTCCCTACATGCCCAATTTCTTTCCACATGACTGAAATTTCTCTTACAGGTCCAAATAGATGCTTCTCTGTTTTCTTTACCAAATTGCCTCTAAGTCAAACTTCAGAGTGTCAAAGAAAAACAGTGAGGATTTATATCTCCCAGAAAATGTCTTCTGGGCTTTTAAAATGCAGTATTAGAAAAAGCATCATTGCATGCATTTTAATGCACCAAACATACACCTTTCAGCTCTGTTTTAACTGCTTGTGCACCCATCTCTGGCATGTTACCCTTTTAAGACACAGGATGGTTTTGAATGTTAGTTGGTGGAATCAGCTTTGGGTGCCACATGGCACAGCTAGCATCCATTGCAACCTAGGCCCTAGGTTCATCCTGCTATTGACCAAGGTCCAGCAGACTGCTTTTGGGTCTGCTGAGATCCTATTACATCTGCTGCAGCTCCATCTGAGCAATGCTTGTGGGCACCCACAGCCCATCGCCAGCAGTGGTGAAGATCCTTCTAACCTGCCTGAGTAAAGGGTTAGACTTGTGACATTAAAACCTGAGTATGAGAAATGCTAGAAAACTGTCATGAAAAACCTAGCTGTATTAAGGACGGCTTGCATCAAAATGGGGCTCCATGTGTTCATGACAAGGAGTATCCTGTAATTAAAGGATAATTCACTGGAAAGAAGTACTACCAGCAAAGAGCAGTATGCATCCCTGGGGGAATTTTGTCTCTCTCTTCTGTCTGAAGCAGTATTAGGTGACTTTGAGAGATGTGCTATGTATGGGTTTTGCTCCTGTCAGTGACCTACTGTGTTTATTTTTCCCATCTAGGCACTTCATTTATCTGCAGCCATCTCTATAAATGCATCTCTCTCCCATGCCTCTGCATGAATGTTTGCACACAAAGATTTCATGTACATACAGGAGGGAAATAGAGCCCAAGTGCAGCACTCAGAAATCCTTGTCCGAGCTTTCCACAAGTTTAAAGTAAACTTCACATCTATAAAAATTGAGGCTGTTGATAAAAGTCCCTCCATAACTCAGCTAAGTCCTGTCAAAACAGCAAATACCTGTGCTGCCATGTTGCACTTTGAAGCCCGCTCTCCCATGGTTTTACACATAATGGTGGGTTTAAGGTTCTTCCATCTGAAACACATCCCACCATGGAGAGACCACACAGTCTAGTAGCCAGAGCAGTTGCTCATGACCAACATGGGCTCTGATACTTACATTTTTGCTTCGGAGAGAGTTATCTTGTCCTCGCAGCCAGAGAGGGCTTCTCCCTTCTTGATCCGGCACCACGTGTTCTTGACTCGCACCAGTTGGAAGTCTGTTTGCCGGGGCTCCTGTGGCACAGTGGCCAGGGCTGCTGTAGCAAAGGCCTCCTTGGACACCGGCATGCTTCCAGAAGGTAGAATCTCCCTGTCAAGAGATCTCCTGTAACTTGGTGGGTGGCTTTGAGGTGCCTTTTAAAGGCTGCAGGTGATCAGGTGTTGGGAGGGGAGGTCTTGTCTCTGTGGAGGAAACTAATTACAAAACTAAGCTTACCTAATGCGGGATACATGTTAGGGATGGCAGGAGCTTTTGAAGACACGTGCCGGTACCAGGATGGGGTTGTATAATCGGCTGATTTTATAATGCGCAAGAAGTACAGTAGAGTGCATACATTAACTTCCAACATGATGCCCTACAGCAAATGAAAGTTATGAAAGGCAATTTGTGTGATTCGCCACAGTGTTCTCCACTGTGCTGTGTGGAGCCTCTGGTCTGGCTGTGGCTTTAACTCTCTCTTGTGAGGTGGGGCTGGGGTCGATACCAGCTGGTTAAACCTCTTTTGAGCTCACATTCCTGGCATTCTCCTGCATTGAGGAACTGATTTTTCTTTACTTGATGTTGGTTTTAGTTTTTATGGTTATAAAAACAAATGGAAGGGCTCTTAGAGGGATGAGCTGGATTTTGAGACCTCATCTCCCTGCCCCAAAGACACCTTGGTTCTGTGGGGTGGAGTCAGCCAGAGGGATGAATTTGCCTTCTCTAGGAAGCAATGGCATGGTGGAGTGACCAAGGGATGCGCAGTTCATCTTCCAGCTGGGGCTTTCAGAGGGCCCTGGGCTCAGCTTGCCACACCAAACATTCCCTTGGCATCCAGCTCTGTGTGCTGAGCACAAGGGAGATCTTCCTTTGATTTCACCAGCAGTGCCTAGAGGTACAAACCTGTTTTCCCCATCTTCTTGGCCAGGTTTCTAAAAGCTATGCAGAAACATAGATTAAGAAAAACAAAACTAGACATAAAATCAGAGGCTGGAAAAAGTGGTTCTTCAAGACCCCATCGGACAAGACCACTTCATCACACTGAAGATGTAACTACAGCCAAACTCACTTAAGGAACCTACATTTACCTCAAAATTATTTTGTGAAAGAGCTATAAGCATAAACTTTAAAGCAATGTAGCCTTGCTTCAGGAAGGATGATAATTCCTAACATCTAGTTCCCACTGCTATCTTCACCTCTGGATTGCAAAGAGGGCAGGTTGTTATCTCCATGTTACAGAAGAGAAAAATAGAGTCACTGGAATAGAAAGAACTTGCCCAAAATCACTCCCAAAGCTAGTGGAGGGTGGATTAGATGGCATACTAAAGCTCTTAGCCAGTTTATCAAATTCCAGTCTGAATTTTAACTCCCAATCCAAACACAATTTGGATTGCTTTCTGCAGGGACTACAGGTCTAGTGCACTTTGTTTACTAACTCATAAGATGGAATAATCTTATGCATGCAAGGAGGTCTGTCCTCTTTGCCTTGTTTATTTGTTCTGATTAATAGCAATCCACTGAGCACTGGGACTCACTTTATTTGCTTTTCTTTCACTCTTTTGTCCTGTGCATTTACTTATTTTCCATTTATACTTTCCTGTTCTATTCGGGGGGCACTGAAATGTCTTCAGTTTCATTGTAGAAGTGCATTTGCTTGCCATGGCCAAGACCAAGACCTGCCACATCGTTGTACCATTGGTCCTATAGAATGGATTCCAAGAGCCTTGAAGCAAAGACCTGCTCCCCACAGCTTGTTCACCTCCTCTGCCCACCCATGGACTTTAGCCATGCTTTGCAGGTACATTGGGTTGATCCTTGACTGAAGAAGCCCAGGGTGATATATCCCAGAGGTGAAAGATGCTACTCTGCTTATGGGCTAGTCCATGTTTCCTCATTAACTTCAGTCTGCATTTCATCTGTGTGAAGAGGAGACAGCTGGCTGACCTCGGGTCCATCACATGCTCTTTAGTTACTTCGCTTTAATTCCTCACCAGCCTTTTCTGCTCCAACTCTGCTGCAGCACAGCTTAAGCTTTTGAATACTTCGAATGTTCCCACTTGCTTCTCCTGATGCTTCCTCCAGCCAGTGCATTCCTGGGGAACCTTTCTGGGGGTGCAGGTCAACTGGTACCTGTGTGATACAATCTCTCCCTGCCCATGCAGAGATCTGACCTCTGAGCTGGACCCAGAGTGTCTCCGATGTTCGGCTGTGCAGGGCGATCCTGATCCCATAATTATGGACCACTTGTAGGTAATCTGGGGTTCAAAATCCTGGGACTTTTTGGCCTCATACCTGATGCTTTAGCTGGGACACATGTCTATGTAACCAGAAGGTTATGAAACTGCTGATTACCTCCTTGAAAACCCAATAGCTCCCTGGGGTCAGGATGTGAGCATTGCTCTTACATAAAGCAAAGGCACTGAGACTCTTTTGTCTCTTTTCATATGAGGTGGGGTAGGAGCTCACCTGCTCCTGTGCTCTGGGTGGGGGCAGACGGGTGCAGCTGGAGTGGGTGCAGCCCCAGCCTGGGGCCATCCTCCCTGCGCATCCTCTGCTCAGGTAATTGCGGGAGAAGCCCATCCCGTCGACAGACATTGAGCACCTACGTGTTGTTCTGCAGGGCAGCAACGCCACAGCAGCACCCTCTGCGGCCGGAGAACAAGAAGCAACATGCACAGTCCCGCAGGTAAACTCCCTGTGCGGGGTGAGGAGCTCCAGGACTGATGGTGTGACAGGAGGGGACCCTCTGGTGCCGCAGTCCTGGGTCACCCAGTACCTGCAGCGATGTCACCTTCAGGCTCTGTGGCTTGGCAGAAAGGAGCAGAGGAAGGTTTTAATGGGGAGAGGAGTTTGAGGCTGAGCAGGGGAGATGCATCTGCAGGAATCTGAAGTGGAGGGAGGAGGATGCTTCCAGGGGAAATCAATGGGTGGGAAGGTGGGCACTCGCAGTACCAAGAGAGCTTTGGCTGTGACTGATTCCTGATGGATTGGGATGCTTGTTTTATAACTATTTTTTCTTCAGCTTTAACCTTGCCTCAGCGCTTTTGATGCTAGCCCTGTGTGCCTGGCATGGAACACACATGAGATAGTTGCTGCCTTTCTTGTCCCTTTACTGAAATCAACAGCTGAGGGTGGGAATACGGGCTGCTCTGAACAGAGAGACTTTGATCTCCCACAGCCTCATGTAAAGCCCACTGGAGCTGTCAAAGACTCCCCTTGACTGCCTTGGGCTTTTCAGTGTGTATCATTTACCCCTGCCTCATGCACTGTCTTTTAGTGTGTATTAAAACAAAGGTGTGCTTTGCATGCTGTCTGCCAGTGACTCCAGAGCCTCCCCAGTGCAAGCAGGAATGTGCAGGGCAGCATCCAGCTTTTCTACTGCTTTTCCAGCAGTAGAGCCCATAGAAAGTGCACCAGTCTGTACATGTTTCCCTTGCCTTCCCCTAAAGTTCAGGTAGAGTTTAGCACCTTGGTTCCTGCCATGAGCAGCAGGCAGCTTCCCCACGTCAGCTCCTTCAGCTCTGCTCAGGATGCTCTGCAATGTTTAACAGCCAGGCAGTTGGGTTTGGCCCATGCTGCCTGGCTTTTTCCCCCCTGTGGGCTATGACAAGTCTGTGCTCCAGTGCATGGCCCTGCCTGGGCTCATGGGTGGTGGGTTTGGAGCTACCAAGCAGCCCCAGATGTGCCACAACCACATCCTGCTACTGCTCCATCCACATGGTGGGCATAAAGACAGCTGGGTTTGATGTGTTTGGGTCAAAAAGTATCATAGGCTCTACTAAGAGGCTGCAATTTTGTGTGCAGGGTTCTGGTGGGTAAGGACATAGCTTGAGCATTGTATTGAAGCTTCCATAAACAGGGTGGCGTAGTATAATGCGACACCAAAGTGGTGAGTGTTGTGATAAGCTGTTGTCAATGCTTGAGGTGCCTTGGTGAATGAGATGGCTGGAACTGTTTGGGATGATCTTATCAAATTGGTTTAGCACTGAGCATCTCCTGCCTGAACACTCAATACCTGAACATAGAGCAGCATGGTGTTTGAGTGGATCAGGATTAATGCCCTGCTGTGGCTAGGAAGGGAAGCTCTTCTGGGGCTGCAATATTGATCTAGAGGCTGGGAGGTGAAATGGGAACCAAAAGCCCCAAAATGGGAACCAAAGAGCTGGTCCGGCATGTTTCAATGTGGTACCTTTGCTTTGATTTTGCCAAATTCAGATTGCCTCTGTGCTATCCCCTGGGCAGCACCCTACAAATTGGACCTTGATGTCTGCTTTCCTGGCCGAGTTCTGCCATCCAAAAAGTGCCATCCAAGCCCAAGCCTCAGAGTTTAATTTCACTTGTGGAGCAGCATGTCCCTCCATGGTGTCCCCACTCCTGTGTCCCCACATACAGCTTTGCCCCCACCTGCAATCCTGCCTCCTGACTTTAGCATGAACCACAAGTGTGTGATTTCAGAATCAGTAGAAGCTGCAAACTGCTATTCAGCTTAGCTGTAAAACAGGCTGACTGCCCTCTGCATCTACCAAGGAGGATGCTGGGCATCATCTTGCTGGCAACTGGGACTCATTTCAAGAAGCTACTGGAGGCTTAGAGCAATCCTTTCATACTCTTTCATAGTGGGTCTGGAACTCCTCTGCTTCACACTTGGCAATGTTTTCCTCCCCTGGGTGAGCCCTCTTTTAGTTTTACTGGCATTTTTTCCTTCTTTCTTTTCTTTTCTTATTGCTTTTCCCCCTTGTATGTATGGAAAAGATAATGCACAAGTAGATGAGGAAAGACATGTCTGTGCATAGATAGAGCCATAGGGAGGCAACCAGGTGATCTAGTTTAGTGCTTAATATAGCTCAGAAACTTTGCTGAGGTTGTGCAAAACTATGCACTGGAATAAACCCTATTTCCTGCAGGAACATACAAAGATAGTAGTTACATAAATTTCCTCTCACCTTAGTGCTCACAGCCTTGAGCACTGCCTGGCCGGCCCACAGCCAGCCATGAGCTCTGCTCCAACTTGTCTGGTGCTTGCATAAACGAAGCCAATTCTGACCTCTGCTGTTGGCGAAAAGCATCATCAGGCTGCAAAAAGCACAGCGTTTCCTGAAGAGGTTGTGTAATGTTAGAGATGGAGTTGTTCTTAGCAGGCACTGCGTGCTCTTCTTCCCTGGTAGCACTTCTTGATGCTGGTGTTGTAACACAGGTTACAAAACAGCTGGAGGTAAATCTTGTTTTCCTCCCCCTTTGCATGCCAGCAGATCCTTGTCTGTTACTCATTCAGGAGCATAATATGATGATTACTAAAATCTGACATGGATTATAAACACATTTTTCCCCTTAAATTAACAAAAAAGCCTCAAGTGCTTGGCAGGGAGGATGAGCAGATCCCAGCCTCCAGCATCCTGCAGCTGTACAGCAGGAGCTGGGTATGCTCGCTCATGCAAACACACACAGTGTGTCTTCACACCACATGTAGCTGGGCTGAGGTCACCAAACTGACATGATTTGGGAAGGGGTGGTTATTCCTGCATTATTTATAAACATTAGTCCTGCAGTTTAATTAGGAAACTACTGACAGAGGTATAAGCTGCCCCTGATGGTGAGACATTGGCATGAGATGTAAACCAGGGGCTGCTATAGCCAGCCTCAATCTGCCTTCCTCCTACATCTGATTGGGCTACTGTGAAGAGCATGATGCTGCTTAGATGACCCCAAAGTCTGTAATTCCCATGTAAAATGCACATATGTTTTATGTTCCTTGTCTGATTTCATAATTTTTTTGTAATCTGGATAATGAAAACCAGTGAATTTGTCTCAAAACCCAATGGAGTTGTCATTGTAGTAGCTCCAGAGAGCTGAGAAATGCCGTTCTGAGAAACAGACTTTTGGAGAGGTTTAGACCTTCCCCCATTCCCTAAGACATGAGTTTATTCATGTGGAACTCCTTGGTACCAAGGGAAAGAGCAGTCCCCAGCACCTGGAAGCCCTGGTGCTCTTCTGATGGGGTCATCTTGGTGTGCTGGGGGGGTTGTAGAAAGAGACACTCAAAGCGGTCATCTCCACAAGGAGACTTGAATCTTCTCACATCCTGTGTTGAGGATGGGTTTTAACCAAGAGTGGGTTAAAAGACCATCAGACCCAGTGTTTGGGGAGTATATCCAAGCTGACATTTTAAGCAGATAGGAAAGAAATGGAGAACAAAGAAGTCAGAGGCATTTATGCATCTCCCATTGCATTTGCCTTCTTACAGTCTTTCTCAGTGGTGGGTTATGGGGGAATTGCCTGTATGAGGTGATACTCTGATGTCCTCAGTGGCTTTATACCAAAGCTCTACCTGCAGGTTCTGGAGCAGTTGGATGCCTCCTCAGTGTTCAGGACCCCACCAGAAATCCATCCTGGGATGTGGACATGGTGCCTGCAACAACAGTGGATCCACATGGACAAGCCTTTACCCCATTGCTGCTGAGCTTGTTTGGGCTAGTCCTCCAGTGGGAGCATGTCCTCTTTTGTGGGGAATAAAATCCTGCCAGGGGCAATCTGCTCCACCTCAGTTACACTCACAGTCTACTTCCCCTGTGTCTTTGAAATCTGGTCTCTTCAGTGCTTTCATAACTCATCGTGTTCTCTTACACTTGAAGAGTGGACCACAGTTATGAACCATGTCTTGCTCTGTGGGGCCATAGCTTGCTGAGGTCCATCATTGTGTTGCTGCCATATGGGTTTTCTGGGGTCTCAGGGCAAGTACATTGCCATGGGCAACATTGGCTTTGCCCCCAGGACAGGCTGATCTTGACCCTGGAGATGTGTCCACAGCCTTTGAAATGCTAACGTGTTGTGTTTTGTGTGACTGTTTCTCTTTACCTAAATAATCAGCCTGTGGCAGTGAGAACGTGTTGGGAGATTTGCCATGCAATGCTGATGGGTTCAACTGCAGTTATTTTTTGTGACCTGGGAAACAGAGGGTTCAGGATGGTGCATCACAACTGTGAAGGTAGAAGAAGGCTTAGGAGGTTCCATTTCTGCCAGGGTGATTTGCTGCATCACCTGCTTAAAATCACTAGCTGAAGAGTATCTTTGATTTTACACCATCATGGATTTGGCACAGTAATTTTTCATTGGAGAGTTTTCCAGTTCAGCTGCATTAGGATGGGTGTAGTTGTATTTTAAGCATGAGCATCACGGGTTGCTCTGCAGGCTCTGTGGCACAGATAGAGTGGTGCGCAGGTTTCAGGGGCACTCATGCACCCTATTGGCACGTGAGTAGTGGACATCCTCCTTTTTTGCAAAACCAGACCCTGTGCCTACATGTCCTGGCCAGAGAAGATCTGTCTGGTTTTGCAAGAGCAGTTTGAGAAGTGCCATGTTTTCTCCATGGAAAAAGCTACCTAGAAGAGTGCGCTTCATATGGAGTTGTTTGATGACCTGTGATTATCTCAGCACTTCAAAAGTGAAAATTCATGGGTTTGAAACATTCTTATCCTTTCCTCTCAGAAAAAAAATCAGCCAGGAGGGGAAAAAAGGAGAATGCCTGCAACAGAAAATGAATTAGAAATAAAATATATTTTTATTTAATTTTGGAAAGGTTTCTGTGATTGTTTTCATAGTCCTTCAAAACCTGTATTTTGTATGAAAAATAAAAGTAGCCCTTGCTATTTGCAGTCTAAATTCCTCTTCTGCTGATTTGAGCAGCTACAAAATCATTGTTCTTCTTTTTATCTTCCATTTCAGAAACCCCGACTGGACTCATTGCTGAGAACCTTCTCAAAGCCAAAGAAATAGCCCTCAGTGACTCTCGTGTTCCTGAGCAGCTCAAGAATTACTTACAAAAAGCTCTCGATGTAGCTCTTGGGCTAGACCCCTACCTGGATGCAATGGCAACTTCAAAGAAGTATGGATACTCCTTGGCAATCTTGTGGGTTTTTCCTGTGATTGTATGAATATGTTCTTAGGTTTACTGTTCAGAATACACCATAAAAGGGGGTCGGTGGAAGGAAGAAGAATGAGAGCTAACTGCACCCATGTAGCAGAGTGTGCACAGACGTGTGTGTGTGTCTGTGTTTGTGTGTGCCTATGGCCTCAAGGAGAGGAGAGGAGATCAAAAAGTCCCGACTCTCAGTTTTGTAAGATATGGTATCAATTGTCTATTGACTGTGGCCATGTCCTCTAAAATATCATCAATCCAATCTCCATACAGTGCCCTCTGACACTTGGAGAATGAGCCCCTGGATCAAACTGGTGCTGGGATAAATAGTGAAGAAAACCCACACCTCTGAATCTACCCTATAATAACAGCCTTTATATGCAGCTTTTATCTGCAAGCACTCAACAAACATTAATTAATCTGCTAACTAAATGACTCTAGTAACTAAACTAATTAATTAAACTAATTTAAGGTATCATTAATTCAGAAGTCCAACTGATACCCTCATTATTCTTTTCTTGAGCTACAGTATATTACCCAGTCATGTGGGGTCTTGCTGAACAATTCCCATTTATCAGTGTACATTTTGATATGTGGAAAAAGCCAGTTCTGTCTAAAATTGACAACGTGTAAACTGTTCCAGGCTGTGGATTACAGGAATGCTGAGCGTTTGTTCTGTTGCCGAAATGATAGCTGATAGTTGTTTGACTTACACTTGCTGTACAATAATAGCTATACATTATCTTATTAAAGTTGTTAAAGCATTTGTGAGGGGCAGGAAAGAGGTTATATGAAATGTTCTACTCTTTAAGTCTTGGATTATCTGAGTGTGGCTGACACGGGTTATGAATTCTTTCTCATTTTACTGAGGAGTTAGGGGGGAGCTATGGAAAAAAGAAGCTGAAATGGCTCTAAATTCTGGCCTGCAGAAGTATCACCAGCTAATTCTGGTAGTTACTTTCTTCACATAAAGTAATCTAATCTGTCTGGAGGCTATGGACTTCTTCCAGGTGCCTGTTCCCTTCTCTTTGTAATAGGTAGCATCTCGCTTCATCCAAAGACATTGTCACAAGCCTGGCTTCTGTGAAGTAGCACCCGGAGATACCCTGCTTTTCTCAGCAGTTTGTGAGGAAATCCAATTTTTTCTTGTCTTGCAAAAAATCTTAGATTTTTCCATCTTTTCATAATTTGCAATGAAATTTTTTTTTCTTTCTGAAAAAAAGAAAAATATCACCCTAGAGCTGAACAGACCCTGGCCAGTGTAGCTGGAGCCATTTACTCCAAACCAGCAGTTGGACCAACTGGAAATGGGAAAGATTTGGGGTTGAGCAGTGGGCAATGCTCCCCTGCAGTCCCACAACCCCTTGTTCTTCCCAATCCCTATGGCTGTAGGGGCTGCCAGCACTGAGAAGGGCCTATTGCCAAATGTGGTACTCTTCGTCTGTAATTTAGGGATGTTTGTGATGCTTCTAAGTTAATTTCTCATGCTCATGCACTGATGGACCTTTTTGAGGTGTTCCCTCCTGGTTGCTGGATTTATGAAGGATACTGAGATTTTAGGGTTTGTTATAATGTTGAAATTTACTTCTTTTCCCAGAAAAACTTTACCTGACCATGGCCTGGGGAATGCTGGAGGAACTGGAACCAGAGTTAAGCTGCGGGAAGAACGTGCCTTTGACTCTTTGAATGGCAAGTTGGTCAACCAAGAGAGTAAAATTGCACTGGATTGGTGTAAAGGTCATCAGTGAACTTCATCCTTCTCTGCTCAGTATTGAGTGGGGAAAGAGTGAATAGCATAGAGGTGCTCAGAAAATGTGGAAAGTTATCTTGAAAGAATATAAGAACTTCATGTAGGCTTTGATCTTCCTTTTGCATGAGTTTTTCCCTGTTCTCCACCTCCTGTGCCCTTGTGCTCATGCACATGTTTGTGAGTGCTTTAATTCACAGCACCAGCCCCATCCCTCAGAGGGATGCATGTTGATCGTCACCCTCTCCAGAAGAGGAAGGAAGGGAAAAATCATGCTGGTTTGGTGTGTCTGATAGGGATTCATGTGTTTTTGTGGTTGAGGTGGCCTGTGGCAAGGCACTATACCTTTCCAAGTAGCAGTACCCAGGCTTGCATCCCCATATAAAGCCTATTACACTAAATGTATTCCCAGATTCATTCTTCCAGATGTTCCCATCTTTTGAGTAATATATCATCACAGTGAAGTACTCTTATAATGTATTACACTAATACATTGTTCGAAGGACACCACTGATGATAAATTTCTTAAATGATGGTGCTGTCTAGGGATAATGACTCTAAGAGCAAATGCAAGGTAATGTAGTGATTTCTTTCTTTTTACTGGGTTCCAGAAAGAATATGGAGACATCTTAAAGCCATTTTCATATGGGGGAAATGTTAAAATATGCAATATTTCAAGCACTATTTAACAAGCACTTGAACAATAGCAGCATTGATGACAAAGGTTCTGCATTTAAAACCAGTCCCTTTATTCTGTTGTCGTTTTCGCTGCGTTTTAGGTGAAAATTTGTCAGATTCTGTTGTTAAACCCTTATTTTAAAGTGTTTTAAATTATATACATAATTTTTTAAATGATCACTTATAAGGTACATCTATTTCTCATTGTGAACAAAGTACAGCCATTCCTATGGCTTTATTTTTACGTGTTCATTCTTGTCTTTCAACAGGCCACATTTTTAGGATGCTTGTTCATATGATCAGAGCCAGGAAGATTTTATTAATTGGCAAGCTTAAAGGTTACAGTATCCTTGCTATCGCAGAAGAATTGCCAGATGATGGCAAGATCTTTGCATGTGCTGAAGCGCCATATATCGGAGTGAACAGCCAAGAAGCATTTGATTACTCCTCAGATGGCAAAAAGATAAGCATGCGAGTGGGACCAATTGCAGACACTTTGGAGGTAAACTCAGTTGGAAGGGGAGTTTGGGACCTCTTGTACAGAGCAGATTATAGAGTTTTAGGCAGGGCCAATCTCCTGCACACAAAATGCTAAACGATGACCTTAGTTTGCTTGCAAATTAAGTGAACATGGCCTTGCATTATAGTTATTTCTTATTCATGATCTTAAGGTCCTTTCCAACCCTAACTATTCTATGATTCTATGATAAGGTGTGATGGGACAGCTTTCACACAAGATAGTTTTTTTCCTTTCTAACTAAAATACTGTAGCTTTTTGATCAGAGGAATCCAAAGCTTTAAATATGGATCGATAGGCTTCAATGGCAGAGGTTTGCTTTATGTGCATGGGCTTTGTTTCAGGGTCTCTAATTCCAAATATAACAAGCTGGAAGAGTGTATCTGTGCCCTGCTGGGCCAGTTATTAAGGACAGCTTTCTCCCAGTGTTCACTAGAATCAGGAATGTCCCAAATAAGTTTGTAATTCAACCTCTCAGTTTCTCCCACTGATAACATTGTGGGCAATTAGACCCCAAGCTTCTTGCTTCCAGAGCAATGTGAGAAGCTTCAGACAAGGTATTGTGTTAGCTCTATTTGTTTCGTTCTACTAGTGACTTTGCTCCGGGAAAGAGAAAAGCTTGTGATTTCCTGCAGCTAGAGGAGTCTCATGTTTAATTCTAGTTTACGGATCTCCATGAAGTTGCTGGAGGTCCAGCACACTAACAGGTGCCACGTCCATTACGTAAATAGCCTTTCTATTATTAATGCAAAGCAATTTGATCTGATTCCATTTTCAATCTGGATGTGTCAGTGTGAGCTTGATTGTAATTTTATTTGCATTAACAAGTACCATATTTATTTCTAAAATGAAATGGCCAGGAGCTTTCTGACCCCTGGCTCTCCTGACCTCCAAGTTTGATAAGAAAGCAACAGAGAGCTTTGCCAAGTATCTGAATAAACGAAACGTTACAGATCACCTGCAATGTGCAGCATTTAAAATCCCAGCTCCCCGCAGTGAGTGTGAAATTAATTGAATTGCTGTTGCTCTCTAGTGCCCATTCTGTGCAACTGACTTACTGTGACTGAATTAAAATATCTAGAGGCAGGCAGAGTACATGCTGCGTAGAGATTAAAGAAGGGAGCAAAGACACGAAAATTAAATCCTTAAAACAGAATGCTGCAATTGATTTTATATCCTCCACTTGCAATGTAAAAGCACATCCTGACCCCAGTTCTGCAGGTACTCAGGTCTTCAAATAGCTCTTGGAGCTGGTAGGAACGGAGATGCTTGTGTTTGGCAGGAGACATCCTAGCTCTGGGGACCTCTGTCTATGCAGGGTTTTTTCACTGGACTTTGAACTGCTATTGCTCAGCCTGGTAGATATATTGTCATTGGTATCAGGGTAATCAGGTCTTACAGGTCTTAATCCACAGTGGTCCTAGTCCACAATGGCTGTAAATGATGAAGCAATGCATCTGGTGGCCTGTCTGATGCCTTTGCATTTTGGACTCATTGAAGTTTGCCCAGCTGGAGTGGGGCAGCTGTGTGTGAAACACACCCCTGGGTGCATGGAAGAGGCTCAGGCTATGCACAGCATGCTGTGTTTTCCATCCTAGAGAAGACCAATTTAGGCTGGAGACCATGCTGGCTTCCTCCACTGCCACATGGGCATGCTGAAAGGATGAAGCAGTCACAGGTGGGATATGGGCCAGCGATGGCACAGCCAAGCTCAGCTTCATGGGGTAGGTAGAGAACAACAGTGTTTCTGTCCCCCATCATCTGCAGGAAGTCTGGTCTAGAGCAGAGTGGGCTAACAGTTGTTGAAAAGCCTGGTGAGATTCAGGAAAGCTGGAACAAGCTCTGGCAAGGATTGTATTTGTTGTCTATGGTGTCTGCAGCCCTCGGTTTCATCCTAGTCCCTTTGGAGAAATTAGAGGGCAGCGGTGGTCACCAGCCCTTGCTCTTTGGAGGTGTTTGCTGCAGCTTTCTTGCTGTGGTGACTCTGGCTGCATTTTCCTTCCAAGCTGAGTGCAATAGCACAGGATTTCTGCTTACCTGCTGCAGTTCAGATTGTTGCAGCAGTGCAAGCTCCTGGGAGCAGTGAATTTGCATCACTGCACTGGTTCCTTCAAAGCACAAAAATGTCATATGGTACATAAATAACCCTACCTGGCAGGGAAGTCCTTTTCTGCTGCACGAAGCTATGATTCAGAAAGTCCAGACTGCCAGAAGGTATATGATGTACTCTCACTTCTGCTGTAGAACTAGTCCACCCAGGAGTTACATCCTAACCTCGAGTAAAGGATACCATCCGGTGCTGTATCCACACTTCTCACTGATGTCCTTTACAAGGAAAGCTGCCAGATGTTGCAGTGGTTGCCACAAGGATGAACACATTTGTGCCAGCACACCTCAGACAGTGAGGCCATTGTGGCACCCACATGGCTCTGGCTTTTCCACCTCTAACAGTGGCCCATCAGGGCTGTGAGCAAATGGACAGCTATGAAAACACAGCACAGCAGTCCATAGCAGCACTTTGGCCAGGCTTCCTAAAGCCTCTTGCTGCTCCTTGCTTTATAACAGAGTGGGTGAGGTTGGCCAGGTTCTGTGTCTCTTGTCCCAGATCAGAGCCAGCTGCAAAACATCTGGGATTTTGAGCTGTGAAAGGATGCTAAATAACAGACAGGAGCTGTAGAGCTCTGGTACACAAGTGGGGGTGCATTTTTGGTACCTGACGGCACGATGGAAAAAACCCCATGCGTGAAGGACAGACGCTGCCAAGCTAAGTCAGGTCCCCACCAAAGCATGTAGCTCACAGGCACCATGGCACAAGCCCCTGTGCCAAAAGACCTCTGTAATTTTTACATAATATTTTTAAATTAAATTTGAATTGAGGTTAAGTATTTCTCTGCATCAATCTTTGATACTTTGATACTTGCTTTCAGCTGGAATTGGCTACCTCTTCAATGTGTGCTGGGCCAGTGTTTAAAAACATGCCCCAACAAGCTCCTTAAACCTAAACTCTGCTGTGCTGTGCCTGAATAATGTGCCTTGCCACGCATCAGCTGTGAGCAAGAGGTTTGATCCTGCACAAAGAGCTTCCTTTAATTCCCAGTGGGCCTTTGGTTGAACAATGAATGCAGGATTGAGTCCAGAGGGAATGCAAACTACCAGGAAATTATTCCCATCCATGATTTTGATCCTTCCGTTTTAAAAAGAAAACGCAAGGCAAGAGATAACACCATGTTTATAGCAGATTCTGCTGATTGCAGGGCATTGTGTAAGCATGTCGGGGCTTTCTTTTTCCTTTTTTCCCCTCCTTTTACCAGACAGAATAGGTGAAGAGGTTGAGCTGCAGATCTCATTTCTCCTGTTTTGCTGCTTGTGAAGTCTGCCAACAGAATCCACCTTGACAAAGTCAAGGACTCTGCGTTTAATGTTGAACTGAGTGAATAAATTATGCATGAAATTGTGTCGGAGTCTCTAGTGTGCTCTAGAATTGCTCCTTTTGATATGAAAGGTTAATTCAGAAAGGAGTCCAAAATAGCTGGAAATTGTGGGGATAAGTGGATAGTATTCACTGTTGTGAGCTGTTATTACTAGAAATTGCATTCCCTCTCTAGCTTCCCTAGAGATTAAGCTTTGCCGGTGAATATAAACTGTACTCAATAGAAGAGCATTTAGGAGTAACAAGAGTGTATGTCCACATACAGTAAAATATTCTAATGGTGTTTTAAAAGAAAGCTGTACTTTTTCATGTATTCTGTGTACCCTAAGGATGGTTTGCTATTACATTTAGGTCAAGAACAAGGCATGGGGAAGGTAATAAGTTTTAAGTACATCTTTATTACAAATATGCTGACTGTATGATCCATATCAAAGGAACCGGACAGTCATTTTTTTCAGATTGAGTTTGTATATGCCTTATGAGAGAGTGGTCTCTGATCAGGACTCCAATCAGGTTTTCTCTGAGCTTTGGCAGAAGACTCATTCATGTTTTTATTTGGGATGTCCTCTCCCTGATCTTTTGCTGTGCCCTTCCTCATGCTTGCTTTTGGTTTATCTCTTCGATGGAATGCCGTGATAACGTTTTGGGGTTTTTTTAATCCAAAAGGAAGTTAATGACTTACTGTAAGTAAAAGCATTAATTTTAGCCAAGTTTGCTCTGAATTAAGACACTTCTTGTTGCCATCTGTTACCATCTATGATGTCTCTGTAGCAAGGAGCAGGGACTGCACTGTAAACATTCAGGAAATTAGTTTCAGCAGGATATTTTGCAGGCAGATTATTTCCTTCTGGATCTCAACTTTCCTCACAGTTGGAGACGTTTGGGCTCTGCCTCTGTCCTAGCAGAGGACAAAGGCATCTCCAACGTTCTGTGAGGTCCCAGGCAGGTCCTGACCCAGTCTGCTCTGGGAGGACAAGTGATGTCTATCCCTCCTCTTAAACCCCCTCATCCGTTTTGAGAGTGACAGCAGTGTGTTCTCCTCTTCATCACTGCACTGACAGTTCTGCTACTTAGCTCTGTGGTTAGAGCTACCAGTAAAGCAGCTTTTTTTCCCTCCTGGCTGTCTTACTTCATCAGTGGGTTTTAGCAGTGAAGAAACCCTCTCCAGTGTGGTACCCTGGCCACAGTGCCCACCCATTCCTGTGGCTGTTATACTCTCGTGTAGAGGCTGCTTTAAAGGCAAAGCTGGTTCAAAGAAATTAATGGATTGCCTTTATAGGCCTGGAGTTGTTTCTAGCTAAATATGGAAAACCCAACAGCAATCTTGAAGATGTGGAAACAAGAAGCCCAAGTGATGGCAAAGTCCCAGTACAAACTCCAGTGCTGTGATTCAGGCATTTCCACAGAGGTGTCTAGTACTAGGTATGTAGAAGAAATGAAAGGTTCCTTCATGGCTGACTGTTCAGGACATGAACTGACAAAATAGAAATGCCTTCTAATCGGTGGCCTTGCATATTCAGGCAGTGCAAGGACGAGACAGGCGTGTGCTGGATACATATACAACACAGACACCCTCCTGGGATGAAAGCTGTGAAGTTAAAAGGTGGTTTATCTGTATCAGAAGATAGATAAGAAGGACATAAGCTATCAGCAGGTAGACAGTACAGAAGGAAGGCTGAAATGAGAAGTCCAGCTAATATCCAAAGAGCTTCACAACTCCATATGGACCTAATGAAGTCAGTGCATAAAAGTGAGATTCTTTTTCATTAGGGAGCCATACCATGCAGCAGTCGTAACATATGTTCAGAGATGGCCACATCTGCTTCTGAATGTCTGCCCCCCACCTCCTCTGCCTGGGAAGGTTACAAGTCAGAAAGTAGTGATAAGTCATGATAATTACTTGACTTTTGCTTTGGCTCTTCTCTCTGGGGAATGAGGCCTCTAATCTCTCTTCCTGATGAACTCCTCACAGCTTTTATCTTCTGACCCTTCCTGAAGTTTCTACATTGGACAGACTGGCTGATTTGCACCCTGATGTAAGATGCTCTTCTACAGTAGCAAAAATGTTCCTGCTGGTTTCCCCCAATACAGATCAAGAGGGAACCAGGGCAAAATTTTCTTATTGGTTATGAAATGAAAAGATGAATTGTAGAAAACCAGATGTCCCAGTCTCTGCTACATTCACTATAAACGAGCACATATTTGGCCTGGTCTTTCATTATAGTGTAGTATCCAACGGTGTCCTAAATGTGGACTTAAGAATGCTTTTGGTGGAACTTCTGTGTTATCAAGCATCTGCAGTAAAGTGTGACTTACTTGTCAAGCCTGTCCAGGCTCTCAAGCAGGGTTAATTTCTTAACCACTAGTAAGCTCACAGTGAAACCAGTTTGCACAATGGAGTAATTCAGAGCTTCAGTGATCCACTTCCCACTATTTCCTAGTCTGATTGACACACTCCCTGCTTCAGAAAGGCTCCTGAAATCTCTGTTTGGGAGCTATCAAACTCGCTCTTGAAAACAAATTAGTTTTTCACATTCTGTTGCCATTTGTTATTGATGCTTTAACGTCTCAGGGGATCGCTCATCACTCATTGGGAGCAATGTCTCCAAACACAAAAGGGAAATCTGGACGCAAGAAGTACTGTTAAAAGTTGTGGTAGAAACAGTGAGTTCTGGAAAACATAATTGTTTCTCTTTTCACTTGAAATGCCAAGACTTGAAAGCATTTCTGCTTGCCGAGATAGGTGGATGAGCCGTTGTTTCATTGCAACGCACACAGATGCAGTTAAATAGTCCCAGATGGAATCTGAAATATTCCATAGCAGCCTCTTGGGCAGCGAGTGCATTAACTGCCACAGGAGAAGGCTGTAAAGGCTCCCATCTGGTCATCCATCAACACTTTTATACATTATCATCAGCAGCCTGCTTGGAGGGAAGGTGTGCCACATTTCTGAAAATCCAATTAGATGATAGCAGCCAGTTCTCTTTTATCCTCTCTGTTGCTGAGCCATCCAAAGCATTTTTTTAGATTAAAGAAACATCATTTTCCTTCACAGGAGCTGTGCTGCTTTATCTCTATCATGACCTGTTCTTTTATGTGCTTTATAATTCTATTATTAATTGGGATTTCAACCATTTTCCTGCTACTGAAGTGGGACTCACTAGTTTGCAATTCCCAGGATCAGCCTTATGCCTCTTTATCCCAGACTGATATAATTGCCACTCTTCAATTTGTTGATAGCTACTCTTCTGAGAAGAGAGAACTTACTGCAGCACCTCAGCTGCAGGGTTTGATGCCAGTCCTCTCCGTTACCCTGATGGATCAATTCACTTTGACTGTAAATATGCAGATGTTTCTGCTGTGACTTTCAATGCCACAAGCTGGGATGAGCCCTCCTCTTTTGTATCCTGATTTTCTTTGAGAGGTTCAGAGTTTGGGTCATCTGCATTTCCGAAAAACTGTTTGCAAATCATGGACAATTTTACCTTAAAATAAGAGGGTTCCCTCTGGTCTGGGCTTTATATAAAGGACATTGTAATAGAAAGGCTTAAAATTTTCATGTAAATAATGAGTGTTTTCTCCACCATAATTTTTTCCAGGCATTACATGCTGAGGATGAAGACTTTGATATAGTCTTTATTGATGCTGATCAAAGGAATGCTGTTAGCTACTACAGCTTTGTCATGGATAACCACTTGCTGAGAATGGATGCAGTGATCTGTGTAGAGAATACACTCATGAAAGGACAAGTCTACCTGGAGAATGTATCTGATGAAAATGTACTAGCTGTCAGAAAATTAAACACGGTGATTAATTCAGATCCTCGTGTTGAGCAGGTTAGTGCAATGCAATTGGTTAAGGTGCCTGTGGTACTCTACCTATGGATTTTGCAAAGTACTCTTTAGAATGTTTCTTTTGTTGGTGCCATTATCCAGAGGACCTAAACTGAACTCAAATTTTATTATTGTTCATCTCACTTGAGCTCTGTGTATGAGTTTCTAAATTCAGAAATGGCCCCTACTTTCTGTCTGCATCATACAATGTATGAAAGGCAAGATAAAAGTGGAGCACTTAAGAGTGAATAATTGGCTCTACAGTACAACCAAGGAATTTGCTGCTCTGCTTTAAGTGCTCTGGAGGCTGTAGGGCATCATGAGCACAACAGGAGTCAGTGAAGTCCTACTCCAGTAGGATCAAAAATAAAGTAATAGGATGCATAAGCAATATTTTGTGGTTTGAGAGGCACAAGTAGATGCATATCCTCGAAGGCTTTAAAAGCAGGTTGAATGATGCTACCCCAGGGCAGTAGCTATCAGCCTACAAAGCTTGTTTACATACCATAGCTACGTCAGTGTGGCAGAGGGGCTGCTGGGGATGGGGGAAGCCACAGAGGATGTCTGGATCCCTGCCTCCTTTTCTACACTGTGAGGCTGGTCCTATGGTGGGAGAATTGAGGTCTTCCACCTCCCAGAGAAAGATTAAAGACAGTTTTCCATGCCCTGAATCTTACTGTTAGCTATTCAATGCAGGTAAATCGTGTGGGGTTTCACATCTAATGTTTGATATTGGTGTTGAATCTCCAACACAGTGCAGCTTTCACTGAAGTGTGTTAGTGGTACCAGAGAACGTAGGTGGCAAACCCACTGATGCTCATCTATGGGTGCAGGACAGATGTTCTAGCAAATGTTGAAGAACGCTGAAGTGTTGGTGATTATGGTTTGCTGAGCTGCAAGCATAAGACTGGAATATCCTCATGACAGCATTAACCAGGCTGTGAAAACCCAGAAATCGCCATAGCTGACACTGATTTAGAAAACAGAGAGACAAAATTGCATTTTTTTTCTTGCTGGCATTTGTGGAAGCCATGAGTTTGGAAGAGGAATGTGAATGAATACAAATGCCTGACATATTTATGTTGGAAGGAATTTCAGTTAAAGCATAGGAGTAGGAGAAAAGCTACTGTGGCTTAAGGAAGGAAGGACTATCCTTCATATCAGTGGGATTTGAGTGATAGAAAGCTACGTACAAAGCAGTTGAGAATTGTGTGTGTATGTGTTCCATTTGCAGATAATTTTACCTGTGCAGAGTGGACTGAGCATCATTCGAAGGAGCCCTGTGCCTCCAGATGCAGTGGTTGAATCCAAGGTGTGTATTTCCTTTCTGTGAGAACTCCTGGGGAAAGCTGATGTCAATGACAAAATGATTTGCAGGGGTTTGGTGTCAAGAGCCCAGACTCATGTGCTGTTGTGCCATGGTGTTGTGCAGCATGGGTTTACCAGCTTAGGGCTTGGGAAATACTAGCCGTATTAGGTTACACTAAGGTTTCACTAAGGTTACACTAAGGCTATTAAATGCTGATTCCTTGCAAAGATTTTTGGCTCAGCCATGCTGGCAAGCTGCTCACTGAATATCCATGCTCAGTGCTCTCCAGTCCTTCCTGTACAGGGGAGTGTGGGCATATGGAGCTAGGGGCCAGCAGTAATGAATTCATGCAATAGAGATGAAGTAGCTCTATTTCTGCCTAAAGGCAGCACATGATGCCCTCCTATGGTCTCTGAACTGCACATTTTTATGGCTTTAGATTTTGTTTGTCCTGTGGAAAAGATGGTGCTTTTATCTGTCTCCATTTTATATAGTGGACATCATTCAGTTATAATGAAATTCCCATCTGGAATCATAATGGCCTATCTCAGTAAATCCAGACCCAAACATCCTGATTGTTTTGCAGTTCCTGAGTGCTCCCAAAGCTGCACCCACTGGTAATTCCTGGCATTTCAAACTCAGTATTTTAAACATCTTGTATTTTCCATTTTGATTCCAGTCAGGGGGAAATGATGCATGGCAGCTGATCAGATGACAGCTTGGTTTGAGCTATTGGCTGATATCTTTATTTGTGCATCAGCCTTGTGAAGATATTTTGATTGCACTCCACTTGAGCCAAATCTTGCCTTTGGAAACGTGTTCTTACCCTCCGTGCCTTTCTGGATCCAGCTGAGACTCAGGGCAGGATTGGACCCTGGGGGTGAAACAACTGGAAGACTTAATCAGTCATTTTCTAAGGCATTGTACATGACCTATCTCCTGTGGGAATCTGAATCAGGAAATACCATACCCTACCCTCATATACAGCAAATGATCAGTGCATCCCCCCAAAGCATAGCCCTTCTGCTGCATTGTCTTGCACATTAGAGCTCCTGATGAAACTAGTATCGGGAGGGGTAAAGGTGCTTTTTGTCTTGGATTAGTCATACTGTTTGTATTAAATAGTGGAACAACGAGACATGGATCCCTGTTTGTGCTCCCACCTCATTCTTACAGGCAGAGTCCTTCATAGTTATCACTTACTGACCTTTCCACCCTACTGTGCGATGTATATATGTTTTTGTTTTAGAAAGAAGTGGTGAGGGATGATGTCTTCTGGGGCTATAACAGGCACCGCATCCTGGACCGGCTGCGTTTGGATGGCAAAGTGGCCTATGTCACAGGTGGAGGGCAAGGAATTGGAAGAGCCTTTGCTCATGCACTCGGGGAAGCCGGTGCTAAAGTGGCTGTTGTGGATCTGGTCCTTGCAAAGGCAAAAGCAGTGGCACGTGAGCTCAGCCTCAAAGGTAAGCATGGGACTGACCTGCAGGTCCTGCTGTATGGCCACTAAGCTGTATGTCAGTATTGTCTCAGCAGTCATAGGTAACACATCATCTGTGAATTACTTATCAATGTAAATTCAACCAGAGGCAAAACCAAAATTCCTTGCCAAGAATGCCCAAAGGAAACACAGCAGTGAGACATAACTGACAGGGACAAAGAAGGGCCACCTCTTGCCAAAGAGATCTGTATAACCTGCATTGAGTAAACATGGTGTTCCTCAGAGTAAACCATGCAGCAGCCAAGGCACCTCAGTCTTCTCTAAGGATGTGTGACAGACATGGTCTATGAGCTCATTAGCACATATCCCTTCCCTGGCACCTCTTCAATGCCTAATGTCTGGACCAAAAGCCAGAACACCAAAACAAGTTAGAGGCATCATCAGCCTAAATCTCTCATTGTGCCCTCATACTGAAGCAAAGCCTCTTTTGAAACCCTCAGCTATAGTTCTTTCAAGCATGCATGCAAGGTCAGATATAGGAACAAAATACTAATAGACATAATAACTAGAATCCCCCCAAAGAGGTAAAATCTCTACAAGCCACTTCGATTTTAGCAGTAAAACCAGAAAATGTAACATAAAAATGAATTTCCCTCTGGAGTCATGCTAAAAGCAGTTGTAAAGGGGAAAAAGAAAACTGGAAATATAATTCTAATGAGGAAAGAAAGGAAGTGTTTCTTTTTCCATAATTTCTTTTGTGAGATCACAACTGAGCCTTCTTCGAAGATCAATACTTCATTGCCTCTAAGGACAGAGCTTTACCAGGAAATTTTTATATTCCCATTTGGATAAAGTCACTGGTATTTGTTTCCACTCTGACTTCAGAAAGGGATTGGGCCATTGTTAACCATATTCTTCAGCAAAACTGTCACTTGCAGATGTATTTCTATCCCCTGTCTCAAGCAACATCCTGAGGAAGGGTTGGGGAATGGTTCAGTTCTGGCTTTGATACCATCCTTAGCTTCCCCAGAGAACATCTTAAACAAAAAGTCTCAGTCTGCATGATCCCAGCTTTAGTAAGCTGAGACACTTTACACTGAGTATTAGCATTGGTTTTATTGCTTGAAACTTTTGTTGCTGGTCTGATCCCAAATAACAACCTAGAGCAGAGTATGTCCAGCTCCTATTACAAATTCTTGAGTCATCCAGTCCCTCCTTCCCTGAAGCTTTTCATTTTCTTATGTACTGAAGCCATATGGTCTTGGCACAAAGTAGCTGTGCCCTACAAGTTAACTTGCCTTTTGGACATTTTTCCTCAGTGAGATCCTGCATATCAAGTAGGGCTATTCGGATAGATAGAAATGGGCTGTTTGATAGAGCCATGAGACTGTGGATCCCAACAGCCTATTTGAAAACTAACTTAAGTTATCTCCAGGGCATTTTCAGTAGAAGTTTGATCCTCCATCTTTCAATGGCTGCCCTACATCTCTGCTCCTTTACCGGTGGGCTGCAAACCCAGAGGAGGTGGGGGAGTGATACAAAGTGCAGTCAGAGAGGTCACGAGGCATAGCAAATATTATTGCAGTCTAAAGTAAATCTCACTTCTCAGTCTTTTCACATCTCTATCCTTTGAGGTCAAATACTCTCTATCAACTTGACCAGTGCAGCTGGTCAGGGCACAGCTATTCCATCTCATGACGGTTTTTGAGGTTTCAAATTTATTGTCATTCCTTGTTGGAACAAAACCCAAACTTTGTAATGCTTTTGTGAAAGGGAATTATATCCAAATGCCCGTTTTTGGAAAGGATCTGAAAAGGTCAGCTTTTCAATCTCTTTCTCTCCAAAGGTAACTACAGAGTCTAGCCTGGACCTTAGAAGATTTCCCTTGCAAACTTTTGTTGAAATCAATATGTTTCCATGAAACATTTGGCTTCAAAGAAGTAACACACTCTGTTGGAAATAAATTTTGACAGAAAGGTTCCACTAGCCTTACTCTCAAAATATTCACATGTGTAAATTGAAGCAATCGTACTATTGATACATATTTTTCCTGCTATAATGCACACAAAGGAGCTGTGATTCCCCCCACCTTGGTTGTGGATCTCTAACTCAAAGTTGGAAACACAGTGCCCCAAGTCATAGAATCATAGAATAGCTAGGGCTGGAAAGGACCTTAACATCATCAAGTTCCAAGCCCCTTGCCATGGGCAGGGACACCTCCCACTAAACCATGTCACCCAAGGCTCTGTTCAACCTGGCCTTGAACACCACCAGGGATGGAGCATTCACAGCTTCCCTGGGCAACCCATTCCAGTGCCTCACCACCCTTACAGTAAAGAAAGTCATTCCTATACTGATGCTTTTCCAAAATACTTTGCTCAGCTTGCTTAAACCCCCTTTGCTGCTTATACTAAGGAGCCCTTTACTGCCTTTTAGGATGATGCCATCATTTTATGATGAGTTTTAAATATCAGAACTGCTGTGATCTCAGTTTCTGCTTTGTTAGACAGCTCGGGTGTATGTCCCTTGGCTACTGTGGTCTTTGTTTTTAGATCCTGTGTGAATACCTTTTTCAGCAGTTGCTAATGGATCCTGACAGAAGAACCAAAAATGATGAAACGTAACCAAAAAATCCTAAGGGTTACCTTCCACTACATACGCCCCTGTCTTCAGGGGGAATCACTGACTATACCTTAAGGGAAGAATTAGTCTGAAGGGATTTTTAAAATGTGCATTTTGACTGTAAACTATGCAAATGTCTTCCACACAATGTCACTTCTGATCTTCTTGTCTATATGCAATGTATTACTTCCACTTATACTGAGAGACCAGAAATGAAGCCTGAAGCAGGGGGCTGTGTGCATGTCCCCTGAAGAAGGGCACCTCAGGCAGATTCAGCACATTGATGTCTCTCCAGCACGGAGCCACTAGGCTCCTCTCCTGCCCCTCTCATCACAAAACTAAACTGTGTACTGTAGCAATGCACTGACACCATCATGCATGTAACGGCACAGCCATGTGCTGGGTTTCTTACCTCGGGTCAGGACTATAGATTTTTAAGCTATTTTTCCATAGTTTAATTATCATTTTTAACAGATGGTTTTGGGGGGACAGTGGAGAGACAGAAAGTGGGTTTTCCCCCCTCTCTCAGAGTGCAGAGATATCAGCTGAATTGATTAAGGTCAAGTGTGGGACTCTTGTTTGAAGTGAGTGTGCTTTCACTGCTTCTTCGTTAGATGCTCATGAGTGGCACCTTTTGTCTTGTTTTTATGAACTATCATATAAAATGAAGCCATAAATGGGGTGAAAGTTGGAGGGCAGGTAAAGAGCCTCATTCTGTTACCATTAGTAACACGCTTGCACCCATTTTGTCTGTAAATCAAATACGAAAGATTGCAACATCTCCCTGTATATTGTGTGTCCTGATAACAATTAGGAGGAGCAATGGGAGCCGCCTGGCTATTCTTATTCTTTCAGCTCATTCAGCATAAAGCCTACTATAAAATAACAAGGTCTTGTTTTGTGGCAGAAGATGCATTCATTTCTGGGTCTGCCTTTTCCTCTGCCTTGGACCACAGCTGAAGGCCAGAGGGGACATTAGGTCCCATGGCCTGGCATGGGGAGCATTCCAGACCAGCATCATCTCAGGGCAAACTCCTGGAGGTACTGGAGATCAAGAGGAGCTTTTCCATACAAAAGCCTCTTTTTTGTCATTTTCTTCAAACATCACTGGGCAGTTATTGCTTTGCCTTGCTTTCATGGAAGCCTCCATCTCAAAGCTTAATTCTGGGGGAGTCTTCTCCTTTTCTCCTAGGATAAGTTTAAGGCTTCTTTTAAATTTATTATTAGAGTGATCTAAAAGAGGGACCAGTGGGTAATAAATTTTCTGTTTAAACAAAAGCAGAAAAGTCTTGCTTTAACAGCTGTAACTTCCTCCCTCTGCACTTTCTGCTTGCAGATTGATGATCTACGGTCCAATCCCTGGTGGCTGCCTCCCTCCTTGTGAGTGAAGGCCCACTTCACCACAGCCTTGCTTAACTTTCAGGATGGGTATAATCCCTTTGGCAAAAGGTGCTTATTTTGTTTAATAATAGTGGCATTTAAAGCTGATTTTGATAGTAACTTAAATTATACTATTTACAGATCAACACTGGTGCAAACATCAATGCCTAGAGTTTTCTAGGAAAAAAAAGTGTGTTTCAAAACCAGTAGATGTCTTAATTTCTGAATCTTTGTGCTATTATAGTAGTGTGATTTGCAATAAATAAGGCCAGACACCATGACTATTGCACCTGTGAACCTCCAGGTATGCCCAGTTAGCTCCCTCCTAAAAATGGTTTGGTTTTGTCTGAGGCTCCCAGCTGTGTCCGGATGCTGTAGTTCAACCAGACTTTCTGGACAAATAAGCTTGATTTTTGCAGCATCTTGGGGGGAACTGGCATAAAAAACATCAGAGTCTGAGCAAATTAAAGAGTCCTTGGCTTTCTCTTGCTGCTGAGTGGCTCCCATCCAGTTCGAGTTCTCTCTCTCGAGATGCTCAGGGATGGAGAAGCTGCAGTTGAGGGTTTGGACAGAAGATGGTGCAGTGTTCAAAGCTTCGTCCTGGTGGAGTAGCACACTCGGCTCCCACACCTGAGTTTTGTGTTGGCCTCCAACAAGCAAACCTCTCACCAGTGACCAACTTTATAATGGCAGTATTCAAAATAACAAACGCACATTCTGCTATAATTTGTGGAGCAATAAATTAAACTGGCATATAAATAATACATATAGGAAAGAATAAATAATCATAAACCAGAATACTTTTCTTTGTGAATTCCTGTACTGACTTCATCAGTCTTATGTTAATACAGGGATTAAAAGCACTGCCATCGCAGCAGATGTAAGCAAACCCGAGGATGTGCAAAGGATCGTGGATACGATCGTAGCTTGCTGGGGCACAGTTCACATTGCATGCAACAATGCGGGGATCAATATGAACTCTGCAAGTGAAGATACTTCCCTAGAAGAATGGGACAAAACTTTTAATGTTAATTTACGAGGATTGTTTTTGTGCTGCCAAGTAAGTGTGCAATGCTGTGGTTTGTTTTACACATAGGTAATCAGTTCATACGCATTTACTTTACCAATAGTTAATAACGCTTTATTACTAATAATCACAGTAAAATCAGTCCTAGATTTGGTAGAGTTGGAGAGATTTGCTTTATAGCAAATACAGATTTTGGTCAATATCTTCAAGAGCAGTTGGTACTCACTGGCTGCCCAGGGCCAAGCATGTAAGAATGGCCAAATTTTTTTGGAGAGTGCTTGTTTGTCACATCCTGAAAACCAAAAAGCTTTTGGGGGCCATTCCCAACATTAGTGATTACTTTGAAAAAATACTGCCCACAGTGAAGAGGGTATGAAATGGCAATGGGAATTTTCCTGCATCAGCCATTTTTCTACCAAGTTTTTATATCAAGTGCTTCAAAGAAACGTGTTAGCACATAAACTCTTCTGAAAAGTGAAGACTAATTTATTATCATGTCATTATTAGCACAATCACAGAAAGGGTCACTGGTCTTTCTTTTAATTTCTGTCACAGGCTGCAGGCCGCATTATGCTGAATCAAGGATATGGGAAGATAATTAACACAGCATCTATGGCAAGTTTAATAGGTGAGTGATGAGAGCTAACAGTTGTGCTTCAGAATCCATATTTTAATTACTACCGATGCTATTTGAATCAATTAAACCTGTATTGGGAAGGAGTAAATCACTGACATTTTGTATTAGAGGAAATGTACTACAAAATTTTTATTGATATCATTTTTCAACATTTGCCTGTCCTCCAGGTTTTAGAGCACTTATTACCTTTTTTTATCACCTTCCCTGATTCCGAGGCACTGATGGCACAGGAGAGGCGCTAGAGCACTCCCCAGTGATTTCAGGCAGATGCAGTTGAGTGTGGGAAGCTGTACCCCTGTCATGTTTACAAGCCACCCAAAAGCTTTTTGCACTGGTTTTCTTCGCGGTACCCGGGGTTTTGTTTCATTATCCTTGCCAACAGGTGTCTCCACCAACGCTGCTGAATCAGCAGCATCGTCAAAAGCGCCAATAAACCATTGTAACATATGGAATGAAATCCCTACTGCTGAGCTAATCTGGAAGGCAGTTACATGGTGGTGAACTGAAGCCCATGTAACAAAAATTGATCAATTACACAAATTAAGCATAGCCCTTTAGGAATTTATTTTATTGGTCTGGACATCTGTTGCAGTATTGTCCAAATCCAAAAATCAAATGGTGCCTTGGGTTGCCAAGTTAGGCAAGAAAATCTAGTAGCTATAAAAGTACAACCAAAAACCCCTGTATTAATATCATGTCCATCTGCTGAATGTTATATAAATATGCAGTCTTTTTATTTTCCTTCAGAATAACATTTATTTTTATGGTGCCCAGTTTGACATTCTGTGACATTCTGCTCAGTTTATTGCACAGTAACTTTAAATGCTTCTTCAAAACTACATTTATAACGTTGCTGTTAATCTTTTCTTCTTTTTTCAAGTGCCTTTACCAGCTGTTTTACTTACACTTAAGCACAGGCACCATCGCTCCGCCCCAGCTTTGTGGAGTTACAAAGTCTCCCAAAGAGAAACAGTTTTGAAAAGAATTTAGAGCTTTAAATTTCAAACGCCCCAGACCTTTCATGCGCTGCTCTGTGCTGTGAGACTCTGGTCTGGGCCGGGCTGTGACTGTCCACATCATTACCACAAAGCAAAAGTTACTGGGAGGTATTACACCTTGCAGAAAGTTACAAAGCTCTGGAAACTGGCACCGGCTGGGGTCTGCTGGTTTGGCACAGAGCTCCCACACTCCCTCTTGCAGCCCTGAATTCATCTCTGTGGCTTAAGGAGAGGCATTTCCCTATTTCTTCATCAGGCCCTGGCACAGCTCTGCTGAGCCAGCAGGCGATGCCATTCAACCATAGCATCCATCCCAGCCCCAGCTGCATCTCCTTGGTTGTCACACCAAGACCACCGAGACCCCCATAGGGTCATGTTTGAAGGGAGTATTAGTCCTAGAGCAGGAATGAAAGCTGGAAAGGAGCCCTGAGAGCAGCCTGGAAGGGTCAATGCAAGATGTGTTTAAATGTCACTGAAAGTTAATGCATGCTAGGCCAGGAGTTAAGAGATGAAGAGATGTGTTTACCTTCTGAACCTGTTTGAATCTTGGCATTGAAAAAATCTAGTAGTTATAAAACTACGACTGAAAACCACGATGTTCATATCATGTCCATCTGCTGAATGTTAAATAAATATGTTGGTTGGTTGGTTATTTAAGTATGTTGGCCAACTGGCATAGTATAAAATGTTTCTAGAAATAGTTAGGGGATATTTTTTTTGTTGTTGTTGTAGGTTGAGTCCTTCCTCAGAGATACAGGAAAATGAAGAGACACTTAGCAGGATAGGGAGGGTTTTGTTTGTGATTCTTTTTCCCAGATACACTGCTCAGAATCAGTTTTAATTAATTGAAGATGAGCCGCATACATTTTGCATATGTGCATTTTGATTCTGGTATTTCACTGGAGTTATTCCAGACGTATGCTTCAGCAGTGCAGACGAGGCTGCTGCGGCTCTGTGGTTTGCGCAGGTGTAACTCGGATCTGTAATCTTTACGGTGCATATCTTTAGTGGTAAGTGGTCTGGTCTTCTCTATCTCTGTGCACCTCTCATTAACATTACATGCCTGCTTCAAGGTCAGGCTAGAAGCCTTATGCGCTAAAGAATGTTGCAAAAACATAGTGTCAGGTTGTTGTGGTTTAACCTGTCAGGCAGCTAAACACTACGCAGCCATTCCCTTGCTGCCCCCAGAAGGATGAGGGAGAGAATGGGAAAACAGGTAAAACTTATGGGTTGAGATAAAGACTGTTTACTAGGACAGAAAAAGAAGGGGAAATAATAATAAGAATGGTTAAAGAATACACAAAACAAGTGATGCACAATGCGATTGCTCACCACCTGCTGACCAATGCCCAGCCTGTCCCTAAGGCAGCGGTCAACCCCTCCCAGCCAATTCCTCCCAGTTTTAATGTTCATTATGACATCGTATGTTATGGAATATCCCTTGGGTCAGCTGTCTCCTCTGTGTGGCCTCCCAGCTTCTTGTGCCCACCTGCAGTCTCCTGGCTTGCAGGGCAGCATGAAAAGCTGGAAAGTCCTCGACTTCGTGTAAGCACTGCTCAGGAACAACTGAAAACGTCAGTGTGCTATCAACATGACTCTCATCCTAAATCCAAAACCAGCTACTAGGAAGAAAATTAACCCTGTCCCAGCCAAAACCAGGACACAGGTGTTTAAAATGTAATGCACCTGATGTTGGCACCATTTTTATCTGCTTTCCTCCTATCTTTGTCTGAAACAGGAGTGAGTGTCCTCACTTCCCAGAAGCCTTTCAAATTCAGATTGTTTTGGTGGTACCGCTGATGGCCCTGTTTTGTAGGACTTTGAGGGAATGCAGATTTCTTCTTCTGTCTATAAGAGACCACCTTAGGTAAGGGAAGAGAAGGTGGAGTGGGGGCTCAGCCTCAGAAAACCCACCCCTATGGATGTCATACCTTTGAAGCACCCATTGACTTCTTGGGTTCTTCCAATTGAGAGGGTCTAAGTGTTTCAGAAGGGGAAAACCTTATCATCATCTGCATTATCTTCCTTAGATATCCTTCTGAAGACTAACGGACTTACAAAAGACTCTTGAAAAGCCAGTCTCAGCACCCACCCCTAATTGGAAAGCTGATTCTGATAGCTTGCAGCAACTTGCTGTTCTCACCATCATGCTCTAGAGGTGCAGAGCCTGTGCCAAAACTCTTATCCTCTTAGCAAATGGCAAATGATTTATCACAGACAGACATGTTTAGAAAGTTTAGCAAAGAACTGCTTTTGGGAGGTTACAAGGTTAACTACCGAAGTTGTATGTAACTTGGAGCTGATACATGGCAATTAATCAAGAAATGATGTTCCCACATCTATTTGATAGCACACGCAGTGCGCTGCATTGGGCGGCAACAGGCACATGCAGAAGGCAAAGTGGTTCTGCTGGTTGAAATGGGAACCATTTCATATTGCACAAAAAATGAGTGCAAAATAAGTTCTGTAGAGGGGGGACATGGTATGAAATGCTCTCTGTAGCAAGCAAAAGCCTCCAAATTCTGAGCAAACTTTCTGCACATGCAGTAAAAACAAACGCTAAGAGTTGCTTCTGTCATGTGTGTGATCTAAATCTATTCACAAACATTTATGTTCCAGGTGAAACTCCTTATTCACAGGCTCAGTAATTTGCAGCAGGGCTTTTGGCTCTTTCAGAATTTGGATTAACTCAATTTGTTATCATCTTCTTTTCACCCTTTAAATTGACATACTCAAAACCAATAATTTTAGTCAATAAAAGCAGTAGTGCATATGTTGGTATACCATGGATGGTAGTGATCTAGAGCAGGTGCACCAGCTTAACTTAATAAATTAAGACCAATTTAATGCCATCTACTGATGCTGCTTACGTGCTTCTATCAAAATGCAGTGGGGTTTGCCTGCTTACCTTACACAAAGGCAACGATTCACTTTCTTCCAGGGTTCAGCATTACCTAACCCTGCAGGATACAATTGCTTGTCTTTGTGATTACTGATATTTAGCACTGATTTTACCCACTCTCCCTCCATGAAAGAGTCAGTGGCACTCAGCACTGGTACAGCGCTAATTATGGATCAGTGCTTTGCCCTGGATTTGTTTAATGACGTCCTAATGGCAGCCAGAAAAGTCCAAGGAGAGATACTTTGTGGGTGTAAATCCCAGCAGCCCAACCAGCCCGACTCCTGTGGGTTTAAAGCACTTTACACTCCCTTGGGATTTGTCCTTAAGTAGCTTTCCCGGGAACGCTGCAAGTGTGAGAGCTGGTGGAGGGGCAGAGCCACCTGAGCATGCAGCACTAACAAGCTTGAACATTGTAATTAGCAAGCCGATCATTTTCCCTCTCTGACTGACATGTGACATCTCTGAAACACTTTCAAAAGCCTCACATTTTGAAAGTGGTGGGTGTTCTGCATTTTTGGGGCGCACCTGTGCTCAGATCCACACAAACACTGATTAGATAATGTGATGTGTTTGCTTCAGACGATGGATAGGATAAAAATTATGGAGAATAATTTGTTCCAAAAAGCTTTATATAATATCATATAATATGTTATATAAAATCTATTATGCACTTACATCATACCATTATGCTACATTATACTTTATTAGTATTAAAGTGTACAAGCATCTCATATATAAATACATATATGTGTATAATATATGAATGTGCATGTGTGTATATGATTATTTACTTTGCTTGGGAACCGTCAAATATTGCAGCTCTATTTTCAATACACTGGGTTTGCCTTTGCCCAAACGTGGTGCCTATTTAATGTCTGATTTTCTTTCTTTCCTTCTTTTTCATATTTTTTCCCCAGCTGCTGAGGCAAAAGTGTTAGATGCAAAATACAGATTTAGAGTTTTCTGTTGTGGGTGGCTAAATTCTTGTTGCTCCCTGCCTAGTGTCAGGGAAAATGGTTCATCTCAGTGCAGGGACTTGCCCATGTTAGTGCCTCGGCTATCTGAATTTGTGCAGAATAAATCATTTTCTATTTCTGAATCCCTTCTAGTCCCGCACCCGCAGAAGCAGGTGGCATACAACACCTCAAAAGCCGGGGTCGTAAAATTAACACAGACATTAGGAGCCGAGTGGATTGACAGAGGAGTAAAAGTCAACTGCATTTCCCCGTAAGTAAAATGTAGCCTCATTTTGAAAGTACAAAGAGAATGAAATGTTCTAAAAAGCTCAAACGAACAGTATCTCAGCAAATAAAGTTTCTAATTAGCAGGTGGATTGCATCCCTTTTTATGTTGTCTTTTCTTTAACAAAGGTTTAAATACTTAGAACCAAGCCTGCTCTGTTGCTGTGTATACTGAGGGATTTAAGAAGAGGTTTTAGCATTTGATAATAGGTTTTCCAATGTTGTGAAGGGTAGTTTTTAGCATTTCTCTTCCAGATGAAATATTTCCTTAGTCTGTCCAAGCCTTCTGCGGTTAAAGAAAAGGCTTTTGACACTTAATAGACAACGCTTCTTTCCTTTTTTTACTTGAGACAAATATGTAGGCACTTTAAAAGCCACATTGTACTGCTGTAATTGAGCTACTGTTCAGCTCTGACAATCACAGGAAGCCAGGTGTAATTTTGTAAATATATATATATATCTTTATTACAAATTACATTTTCCTTATTTTTAGATGTTTAAAGACGTATGTTTTATTTTATGGCATTTATTCACAAAGCAAAGTTTTTGTACCACATACACTTTTTCACTCCCTGTGTCTCACTCACACAGCCAACACAGTCATTGTATAAAACAGTTAACAGTGCATGGTAGGGCTAGGCAGAACCCAAGTGGATAGCATTAATTGGAAGTGGTCAGATATTGTAGACCATTGAAGTCAATCAGAGTAAATAAGAAGTGCAGGATTTTAAGGCAGGAGTTAAATTGTAATAATGAAGATATAATGTACATCAAATTAGGAAAAGCAAATGACATATTTTAACCCACAAAGTCCAGTAAAAAAAAATAATCAGAGAGCTCAGTGGCAAATGCCTCTGTTTTTACTGTCGGTCTGCTCTCCACTTGCTTGTGCTAGCTGACTTCCTTATGATTATTTATTACTAATTATACCAGAGGCTCCAGCCGTTGCTCGATGTGATCCACAGATTCTTTAAACAGCATCTTTGTATGGGATTTTCCCCATGCGAATGCTAGCAAGACTGCAATAGTGTTCCCACAACTAGTGCCAGTGAATTTACACTGGCTTTCAGGAGCCAGGGGAGATGAAGGGAATTAAGGAAGCTCAGCAGGACCTGGCAGGAATTGTGTCTGAAAACACACAGGTAATCTGTACCAACAGAGGTGAGATAGTAGTGCCACATTCACAGCAATCACAGATGAGAAGGTTCTTGGATGAGGAATTCCCCATTTCTAGGGGGCTTACATGAATTTAAAAAATATCCACTGAATGATAAAAACTCATTGTTTCGTATAAGTTGGGAGCATATACTTACAGCTGAAGAAGTTATGTTTCCAGAGGCATTTGTCAGAGCACAGAGAAAAAATTGTCATGCTTCTCTATTTCTGCTTTTCATGCCAAAATGGGGTTGCATTTTGATCATCCCTACTGCAGCTCTGAGCTCAAAGTCCTACAGCATGAAGGGGGGAGGGGGGCTCTTTGTGCAGGAATAGGCAGAAAGAGTGCACAGAGGACTGCTGTCTTTAAGGTTCTTGGTTCTGGGGAAGTCAGTTTTCCCTTATGCAGCTAGAACCTGGACTGAGCAGCTCCAGGAGCCAGGCAGAGATTTTCCCCCAGCAGTTCAAAGAATTGGCTGAGCCCCTCATGTTGGGGCCACCGGCAGAGCTCTGGGTAGCACTCAGGAATTAGCCTTCATATTGCTCAGATCCCTCCTCATCACAAGCAAAAGCTACATACATATGCTTGAAAGTGAATAAATCCTCATGCTTACTTCTGCCTGTACGAGATGTGAACCTGCTTTGCAGTGCAGATTTAGACCCATTCCCAGAACCACAGACCCCACTGGTCTCATTGTGCTTCTTGACATGACTCACCAAGGCACAGCGGCATTTTTTACCAGGCAGTAGCTTCAGTATCATCAGAGTGCTATGCAGGATAGAAAAATGTCCCAAATGCACAAGTCTTTCTGAGCATGGATGTCCAACCTGACATGTAGTTATCTTAAGAGGAGGGGATTTTGAGGAGCTCAGAGGTAGATATAGGACATGATGGTAACCAACATAATCTCTGAATAAGTGAAATTGTAAGTGTGTCCTTAAGTACTTTCCCCCTCATACTCATGGTTGCATTAATGCTGTCAGGCACTGTCAATGTACCTCTGTAGCTCCAAACACTCCAGTCTGGTCTTAAATATTATTTCACCATGCAAACCTTCTGGCCTTTTTCCCTCTTCCTATCTGGTTACTTTTTATCGAGTTAATNACTGTCAATGTACCTCTGTAGCTCCAAACACTCCAGTCTGGTCTTAAATATTATTTCACCATGCAAACCTTCTGGCCTTTTTCCCTCTTCCTATCTGGTTACTTTTTATCGAGTTAATTTCTTAATGAGTGCATAAAACTTATGCAGAGCAATGCATAAAAAATTATCAATGCATAAAATGTTACTGCTGAGTCCTTAGGATAATTTACTGCATTTATAAAATTGAAGATTCAGGTTTCTCTTGCTGGTCAGGCAAGCCTCATGCCTATAGGGAGGAGGTGGCCAAGACTCCCTGGGTTTTTTGGCTGGCTTAGCCCCTTGCTCTGTGCAAAGGGAAGCATCTCTGGGTATTGTAGAAGCTATGCTCAGCCCTTCTGCCACCATCAAGCCTTACAGCCTGCTGCACAGCTGAGGCTGAGCAAAATTAAGAAGGTGCTGGAGTCTTCCTGAAAGAGATCTGGGGGTTGGGATGAAGGGGGGACATTTATACAGCACAGGTGGCTGATGCCTGGCTGCCTATACTGTGTCTTAGTCCCTTTGCTGATCCCTGGGTGCAATGAAGCAGGAGACTCTTGAGAATCTCTGGTTTGTGGCACATGCAGCATTGGAACACTTCATTTTTGCAGCCATTGCACAGAACCAGTGTCCATGCTTGGTTTGCAAGGCATCAAATGCCATATTGGCATACTGACTTTTGGGATGGGCAGCTGGAAGTTGATCTTCCGCTCAACCTAGTGCCACAGCCAGGCCAGTTTGTTGGAGACCCAGTGAAACTCAGCAGCCATAGCAGCTGAACTATGTTCCCCACTGCTGGGCTGAGGGGATTTGGGTTTGGTCTGCAATGGGCAGAGGCTTTGTTCCCTGCATGCCCACCTTGCTCTCCTTGGACAGTGCAGAGGCAGCTGTACAGTGCTGTACCAGGCTTTTAGCATGGTGGGTATGAGGAGTAAGAAAGCAGGTACGGCAAGCTCACCGCAGGTTTTGGGTGTATGTACCCCATCATGGGGGAAGGTGAGGTGGAGCTGGCAGGAGAAGCAGCACCCCAGCATCACCTGAAGGCATCCCAATTAAGCAGCATTGCTATCCCTATTAAGCAGCAGTCATTGCTGGTAAGTATCTTTGGACTTAAATCTTAATTCCTTGGGAGATGTCCCAATTAAGTGGATCTCGTGATTAAACATTTCCTGATTAAGTGGAGTGTACTTAACTCATTCAAATTAATAACTCATCTGAAAGAAATCAAGTTACACACAGATGGAATCTCTTTTTTTGCTCTCATTTGGGGATTGAGCACACGTAACAATTCCAGTTAAGTATCTGGTAAGTGATATTTTTCCTAATGTGTCTCTTGAAGTGGAAATATTTCAGGCAATTGTTTTTTTTCCTGTTGGGTTTTGTTGGGGTTTTTCCCCCCCTAATGTCTCAAATTGTCCTGTGTATCAATAATGAAATATTGATGCTCATATCTAACATTAAGAAACCAGCAGTTTGATATTACATTGACATGCAACAGAAAGTACTGATAGGCTCAGCACTGCATACAAGATGAGGTAGGGAATTAATGCATTGGCAGTTGTCTTTGCTGGAACTGGTTAGAAGCCAACTAAAATCTGCCTAAAAGGGTTCGACAACATTAAATTGCCCAACTTGGCACCAAAGCTTTCCCAGAAGATGTGTAGTATCAATGACATGCCTAATATTTATAGTGCCATCAGTATGTGTGTTTGCAACTTTTAAGTTTTGTGCTATATTCCTTTCTCATTTATATAACAAAAAAATTGTAATGAAGTTTTGTTACACATCTTGATTTTTGCTACTTGAAGTGAACCTGAGGGAAGGTCCAGCGAGAGGCACAGAGCTGTGATTTGCAGGTTACAGTGATCAGACCAAAGATCCTTTTTTTTTCTGAACAGCTTGAGAAATGTCCTCTTTTTAGCGAAATCTGTTGTGCTGGAGAACTATGTGTTGTGTTCCCTAATCTGCATTCCCTTGGGGTTAAAACATATATGTAAATTAACAAAAAACCAACAAAATCATATGGATCTTATTCTGGTCTCTGATAGTGTAAAGCCAGAATGATTACGTTGATGGCTTTGTGAGCACTGTGAGAGGCACGTAAGGGAAAGGAGTCCAATATATTTCACATCTGCTGCTCAAAGCATGTTTCTCTCTGAAGAAAACCAGCTCTCGAGGAGTTTGGGAGAATAAGGGGAGAGAGCGGGGGGGCTGTGCTTGGGGGGAAATAAGTAAACTGTCTGCAGTCCTATACTGGAATGCATTTGATTTTATTATGTTGCCAGAGTTGCATCGCTTGGTTTCTGAGCTGCTCTGGTGTCTATTGGTGATTACAATAAAAAATAAAGCTGATATTTAAATCCTGCCCGATTAGTGAAAACAGAAATGTTTGGGGGAAAATCTGAATTAGTTCCACTTCGTAACTGAGTAAATAGCCGTTTTCAACCTTCATTTGAAACAAAAGGTAAATCTCATACCCAGAATCCAGTGTGTCTCAAGAAATTATTTCCTTGGAAGTATAAATTGGGATGCCGATGAAGTTTCAGAACAAAACGGGCATTTTTATACTTTGTTCATTTCATATTTATCACTAGCTTGTTTGCTAATTTTCATTTGCAAGAGGCAATTCTTCCAGCTAACTGGCTGCCTCAATGGGCCACTGATTTCTTTGAAGTGACAGTCTGTAAATATGCATAAAAAAGAGATGCAATTAGCGTGTGTGTGGTTCAGTGCAGCCTGATTTCATTGGCAAGTTTACCCACAGTGTTGATAAGCTACATTATCTAGAAAATTGGCCGCTGAAAAACAGCACCTCTGATTGCCAGCAAAGGTTCCAGATAACAGGGTGCTGAAGAGAAATATAATTGAGGTTGAATATGTTAACCAAGGTGTCACATGCTCCTTAGAAGCGCTAATTTATCAGCATGTTGGAATTTTTATTAACATTTGGAATGCATTTCTACCACACTAATGAAGTGGAATTGGCAGTTCAGGTTTTAGTTATTGTCATTTCTGAGAAGTTAAATGTAATTTCTCGTTAGACACAGTTATGTAAATATATTTGTTCAGGGGCTGAAAAAATTATACATTTTGCAAAATACAAATATGTTGTTAAGGAGGAGTATGACAAATCAGTCGCAGTTAAAGTCATAAAAGCCAGCCAAATGTTCGCCCCGCATTGTGCTTTCTGGAGCATCACTCATTTTTAGGGGACCTGAAGAAAATGAACTTAGCAGAGTTTTAATAAATGGTGTAGTCACTCATTACAGTGAAAGAGGCAAGGCAGGTAAATGCGGTGGGATTTGTCGGGGTGTTGATTTAAAAGGAATTGTGCTGGGTGTGCTGTGCTTATCTTTGTCTCTTTTTGTGTGTGGAAAGGCTCTGGTGCCCGGAAGGGCGCTGGCTTTTGTTTCCCCCTTTTTTTTTGGCATATGGAAAGTCAGGCTGTTTTCAGTTTCTGGGCTGTACACAAACACCCTGTGTGACATTATGCTGAAAAGTGGTGAGAAGAGACATCAGTAGAAGGGTGACAGTTCCCAAGAGACATGACAGAGCAGGTTCAAGGTGATTTTGGTTCCAATGCCGTGCTTGTTCTCTATTGAAAAAATTAAGCTGGTGGTTAGAATCAGTAACCTAAAAGCAAGGGTGTACTGCTGTTAGCTAAGAAGATAGTATGTGTTTAAAGAAAACCTCTAAGCCTGCCCATTGGCAGCAAAAGACATACGGAAAGAAGTTTACATTGTGACTTCCAGCAAAAGCAGAGCAGGTCTGACTTGTGCATCCCCTCTGTGTCATCCCACAGTTTTCCTTCTGAATCAGTATCTTGAACACCCCTAATGCTGCCTTTTCTTACGGGCCAAACCTGATCCTAAACTATCAGTGTGTGTGCTCGTTGCAGGGGCATCGTTGACACACCGCTCATCCGCTCCAAGGACCTGCAGCCACTGGTGCAGGGCTGGCTATCGGACATCCCTGCTGGGAGGCTGGCACAGGCCACCGACCTGCAGGCTGCTGTCGTCTATTTGGCCTCTGAAGCCTCCGACTATATGACAGGCCATAATCTGGTCATTGATGGTGGCCAGAGCCTGTGGTGAGGGGCGTCCTCGAGCCTCCCCTCTCAGGGATATAAGTTACTTTGGTATGTGCTTATTAGAATTTAACCAAGTTCTAGTTTTGGCTTGAGCTAGTAGCTAGTTAATGTGATATAATTGTTTTCCTCTTTCAGGTGTTGCTTTGGAGACTTATATAATGGAAAAAAAAAAAAAAA
>NDXB01002170.1:8055-41310 GCA_002631895.1 Agapornis roseicollis | reverse complement strand
TTGCTTTGGGGACTTATATAAAGGAAAAAAAAAAAAAAAAAAAGAAAAAGAAAAGCAATGTTTCATTTTCAACATTTTCATATTTTTCACTATGCATTCAGATTTCTGTTAAATTAGTATTTAACGATATAAAGGCACATTTACTGCAGCGAGATTTGGCTATTATTTAGTTTAACAGGGGGCATTTTTATAGCAATCAATATTAGCTGGTCTGTGCAGTGTATTGTTCTTAGGCGATTTCTCTGTATTCAAGTTGTTCCAGTGACATCTGTGAGCGGTGAAAAACAGTTGGATGTGGTGTTAATAAAATAAACTAGCTCATTGCATTTGAACCTGAATGTTGCCATTTTATCTTTACTGGTGTTCTTAGTTTTTGACAGTGTTTTTATACAAACACCCACATAAATGGCCCTGAAAGAAAAGTACTGCACTTAATAGAGAGTCATGGTTGGTGATTATAATGGCTCTGATCCAAAGCCCATTGAGGTAAGTGAGGACTGCCCATATACTTTAAGTTAAATGCATGTATAAGTGTTGATACAACCAGGTCTTTGTTTTCCTTGATAGGCAGATGTTAGCAAAGGTTGTCTTCCATATTTTTTTCTTCCTCCTGTAAAATTCTGAAGACGGCTCTCAGGTGTAAATCAGGGCCAGCTCAAATGATATCAATACAGTTCTGTTGGCTGAAGAGCTCATTTCAGCAACAGCACTGGGTTCATTGCTTCCAGGCAGTAAAACATGGCACAATAACACCACCGTTTTGATAACACACTGAATTTATACAGACTTCCATCCTGAGGGCCTTTAAGCATAACCTAAGGAGAATTTACGGGAAGGAATTCACTTGCAAATCCTCATGTCATTTGTTTTGCATTTGGCAGCTCTTTGTTACCATAACATAAATAATTGTGGATGAATGTCATTACTTTGATTAAGTGCTACAAGTCCATACATTGGCTAGCCATTATTGTGGTGAATTGCTATAATGGCTTCAGACTTGACATTCACCGCCACGTTGTAAGGTATGCATCTCGCTGACGTATCATCATCGTTATCATGGATAAAGTGCAAGAAGATACTCGTCTTCATTAAATTTTCTATTAGACCATTGATAATTAATACATATCTCATGTTTCATCTTGAGTCGTTTTTCTGGGGAGTGTTGCTGTTAAGCGATTCAGGGCTAGAGCTTTTTGGCTTGAAATCCCTGCCTTGTGTGCATGATCTAATTTGTTGACAATGCTCTGCACACTCACAGGCTTCAGGAGAGCTCGGTTTTGGATAAATCTTCAAGAAAAACAATTAAGGATTTAAGCGTTTTATTATTTTTTCTGGGCTCACAAAACCTTTTCTCTCCCAGCTCCCACACTTGCATCATTTTGTATCATGCTCTGGAGGGCTCGGTGGAGTTCTCACATCCTTCTGGCTGGCTTTTCACTCAGAGGTTAATGTGCAAACATTGGTGAACTCATCAGGAGCTCTTCCAAGGGATCCTAGAGGGGCTTGTATACTATTGCTTGGACTGCTGGTGAGCAGTTTGTTGCAGCTCCTACCTAAAGTGTAAAATAACAAACTTTAGTTAATTTGAAACATGAACTGCAGCTGGCACTGGTGCTGTAACCAGTGTTCTCACTCACTCAGTAGAAAGACAAAGGGCTGATCTCGCTGCTGGTCTCCAGTTCCCTTTGCCTGTCTGGAGATGCTTCCAGGTTAGCACTAAAAGGCACTGGCAGGGCATTGCAGGAAGCTGAAGTTCATTGCCCTGATGTGGGGTATTTTTGGGAAGAAGATTTTTCAGCCAGCAAGGGTCATGCTGTGACTTTCACAAGCTTCAAATTAACTTTAAAAACAAAACATAGACAGGAAAAAAAAAATCCCACCCAGACTTAAAATCAAAATGATCTCTTAACTAAGCAGCCTTCAGTGTTTAGACTAGAGCTTGTCTCACTGGGATCTGTTTGCCCTCAGGCTCTGTCTTTGAAGGGCTGAGCGGGCAGAGCAACTGAGTGAGTTTTCTGACACAGGATGATGTGGGGTTTGGACTATGGAGCCATGGCCATGTGTGCAAGTGGACCCCAGCTCTGCCTCTTGTTGGCCTGAAGAGGTTGGTGGGAGAGCCTGTCTCTCACTCTGCAATAGAGGAGGAGCTCAAGACTAAGCAACCCAAGGGAGTAGGGCAGTCAGTGCCAAGTCCCTGGGGTTATGGGCAAACACCCTCATGGCACTTTTGGTTTACATGGCATCCTCACTGGCCAAAGAAATGAATCCTTTGAGGATTCACAGGAGGAGAGCGGGTGCCAGGAAAAAAATGCCTCTCCTGACTTACGTGTAAGCTGGCCTGTCTCCTCCACATGCCTGTGTTCAGGGCTTCATTCATCCAGGGGCTCTGGCAGTGCCATTGTGGCTTTTTATGGTCGCCCCTGTAATTTCCTGGGGGAAAAAAAGCTGATTTCCACTCAAATGCAGGGCTGACCATGCAGAGGTGCTTCTGTCTGACAGGACCAAGCTTTACATTTGGGTTGGGATCTGTGCCTTGCTACATGGTAGTGGCTCCTTGGGGTACAGGGCTCTTGCTAGATGCAGGATCACACCCTGCCTCTTGCAGAAAGGGGTGATCATTGCTGCAGTTGTGGGGTCTATTCTGGACAAAACATCCCTGAAGCAGCAACTTCCCCTTGTCAGAGAAAAGCAAGCTCAAGTTGGACTCCCAATCCCTGTCAGAGTTCACGGGCAGGCTGGACAGGGCTTTGAACAACCTGCTCTAGTGGAAGGCATTGCTGCCTGTGGCGGGGGGTTGGAACTGGATGAGCTTTAAGGTCCCTTCCAACCCAAACCATTCTATGATTGCATGATCCTATGACTCTGTGATTCGAGAGGGATACAAGAAAAGCCTTTCCACCCTCGAAGCACAGAAGACCTGTGGAAAAGGTGGAAAATAAAGGAAACAATTTGGAAAACCGCTTTTTTCTGCGGATTGCGGGTGTAGTTGTGGAACGGCAGCAGCTGCCTGTAGTGAGGTTGCTGAGGGCAGCATGTGGCTCTCAGCCGCGGGGGGATGCGATGAGGACGCGCAAGGGGCCGCTGCGGGCGGAGGCGCCGTTCCCAGCGGTACCTCTAGGAGGAAACCTCAACCTGTGTTGTGTCTGCGGGAGCCGGGTTTCCCGACGCTGCCGCTCAACTTCCCCATCGCAGCTAAGTTCGCACTTTGGATTTTTCTAAGTTATTTCTTTTTTTTCTTTCTTTTTTTCTTTTTTCCTTTTTTTTTTTCTTTTTAAACATTTATGTAGAACACCACATAATTGCAGAAAAGATAATAGTCACATACCCTAGGGCTTGGTGTACACTTATGTTAAAAGTACAGCTTTTATTGGCAACTAAAGTAATAACCTTTCCATGTCAAATTGCTTTAAATTAAACTTAAAAAAAAATATGCTGGCTGATACCCACACTTAGTAATTGTCAAACATTAGCATAATGTGGAATACTAAAGCTGCTTAAATCTTGGGTTTAAAAATAATTATTTACTTAGGTAAATTCTCTATTCAAAAGCATAATATTAGATTTTTTTTTTTTTCTTAGCACAGCCTCCTCCATGTAGGTGTTAAAATGCAGACCTGAGCTTGACATGAAAGTGGGACTGCATGTTATTGCGACCTCTGAGAGTTAAAAAGGATTGTATACCTGTAGCTTATCCATGCATCACGGGTTACCCTGAAAGAAAGGGTTTGAGGTGACACCTCCAAGGGCATAGGTGCTGTAGGTGACATCTGGGGACCCCAGATGAGCGATGTGGAATACATGCACTCCGCAGCCCTGAAGTGCACACACATTTCTCATGCTGGAGGACACCCGGGAGGTAGGTGTCTCCAGTATGCAGGTGTGCAAAGCCAAGGGCAGCAGGGCAGGAAGGTGTTTCATACAGGTGAGTTTTACTTACCTGTTTCAGCACAGAACTGGAGCAAATGCAGGGGGGAACCATCCAAATTTCCAGTGGGGAGCAGGAGAGGAAACTGGGATGTGGCTCTCTGCTGCACCTGGAGGAAACTGGACCTACCAGATGCAGGGAGGACGCAAGTCCTTGTGGTTTGCTGCTTTTTGGGAGGCCCTGGCTCTGATGTGCCCTGCTGAGGACCTCCATCCCTCTTGCAGGGCCTCCCTGTGGAGCCGGCCACAGCACTGTGAGTTCTCCAGAAACATGCCAATGTTTTGCTGGAAGTTCACCAACAACCCATTTTGGAACATTTTCTTATAGAAATCAGCAGTTCCCTTAGGGCAAAAGGTTTTGTGGCAAATTCCTGCACCTTTGGCTAGCAAAGTAGGAAGGGATTGCCTTTCCCACTCCTTCAGGGAGCAAGAAGCTGGGCAGCTCTTGCTGCCTTTCTGGCCAGCTGACGCGGGAACAGAAGGGAGAGGTAGCACCTGGGAACAAGAGGTTTATGATCTTCGAGAGAGATTTAAAACAGTTGTTGGGAGGGGAAATGCAAGAAGCTGAGGACTGAAAATTGGATACCTTTTGCAGCCTTGCCTAATACCATATGTGGTTTACACTGTGATTATGAATCTGATTATATATTAATTTCCACACTGTTTTAATTCTTTAAAGCAGGGAAGGAAAATACATGCTCTTCCTTGGAGAACCCCAATGCAGTCTTACAGCATATGCCTTCTCACCAGAACAGGTTGAAATTCTTCAAAACTCTCAGATCACAGTGAGTGTTTGCTGCTAGATTTTCACCTACCCTGTGCCTTTTCTCCATTCAGAGCCTCTTTCCTCTTTCTCTAGAGCTCTCACTTCCACACCTGCCCTATCTGACCTCTGCTGCCAGCGTTGCTACTGTTACACCATTGCACCAAGGCTGATAGAGAAGGGTGGAAAAGGACCAAGCAGAGTATGCTGACACTGCACAATCACTACCGACAAATACCTCTCAATACCCAGGCCTGGATTTAGCTTTCATTTACTTGTTCCATCACAACCCATGAAGCTTCTGGTACCAGGACTCTGTTGGTGATAGTAAACGCAGGAAGACTTTTGTTCATGGGTGAGTACAAGTAATTCCCACCTCAATCCCTTCCCATTTGGATATGTGAACATGTTCTTGAATCTAGGGCTGCCCTGAAAATATATCCAGGCATAAGGGAAAGCTGTAGATCCCATTCCCACTTTTGTTAAGAGTCCTTTCCTCAGTGAGACTAATTCAGCCCTTGCTGGCTTGGGTGTGGGGACAACATACCCTCCCCTGGAAGATGTCCTTTGGGACACAACCCCACACTGTGACTGCAAGTGCTTTTTTCCATGCTTTATTTGCTCCCCTTTCAGCAGCATAGAATGCTGTGTGCAGACACAGTTTGTGTCTTTAGGAAGCCTCATTAATTCACAAGATACATACTTTTTTTTTTGCTTGACAGTTTGCAACAGCTTCTTCAATGTGTAAACTAGCATTTTCAGATTTGTATTAGAATACCGACAAATAGATTTGTGTTTTCATAGGCTACTTTTTATGTCCGGACAGACTACTGACACTACCTTGCATGTACAGTTGTGGCATAAATGATACATTAACACATGAGAGAAGCCATTCACTTGAAAATCTTCAGGATGATTAAGGGCTTTAATTACAGCCCTGATTAAAACAAGGCTTTTGGTAAATAGCAAAATGGCAAATACAGTGCTATTCCATTACAAACATCTCTTGATGATGATGTGGTTTGTCTCTGTTGCTTCTCTTATTGTCATATCACTCATCCAATTCTGATGTTCAAATCCCACCTAAGAAATGGTAACAGGTTTTACTTCAGTGCTTACCTGTGAATAAGGTGTTAGAAGTGTTGATTTACTTTTGATACGCTGCACAGTGCCTACTCTGGAATAGATGAATTAGTTGTGAGTCTAGGTTCACTACCACATATTACTTTTTCCAGATCTGAGATAGATGTACTCACCATCTTGCACAAAACCATGTTAATGCCTTTCAGCAGGATTTCTCAGGGCAGTGTGATCATCTGGGAAATCAGGTTTGTCCCCTTTTTCAGGGGACTGTTGCCTCTGGTGGCAGAAATGCTGGTTATATTTAAAGCTTCCAAGCAGTACCATGCAGAACACAAGCTTCAGTGAACTTCAGCATCTCTCTGCCCAAGCATTTCATGTGCTCCTTAATCTTCTACATAAGGGGTTTTTCTTTATTTCTAATTTTAAATGGATCTTTCACTGCAGAAACGTTAGGAAGTCTCTTCTGAGTGATAGAAATGGCTTGAGTGGATCGCAAATGCTAGGAAGCTGTCCTCCCTCTTTCTCTCCTCTGGTACTTCCTAGAGTTAGTCTAGTGGTCCTTAATGAAGAAGCAAACCTTCCCTCTTCCGAAGCTCCTCATAAATGTGCTTGCAGTTAATATGAGTCCTTTTATATTCTCTCCATTCAAATTCTTTGGATTAAAACAAATACCGTCTGGTTCTTTTAGCTCTTTTGATTATATATTCAGAACTATTGTGTATCCTGGAAAATGAGTTCTTTTCAGTTTTCACTTTTCTTGACAACAAGCTGAAAAATTTCCCCAAATGAAAATTTTCTGCTAAAGTCTTGGTTTGTTCCAAGACCCATTTTTCAAATAAGTAACGTTTTGATGAAAAAATGCCAACCTGTTCTACTTAACAACTGTTCGTAGAACTGACGAGAGAAAAACAAGGAATTGGAGAAAAAAATTACCGAGTCTTTTATGTAGAGTTAATCTTTGAATATTCCTGTTGTTTCAGTAACAGACAAGATGTTGGTACAAGTAGATGAATATTTAAACATTAGCGTTGACACTGACTTATCTTCTCGATAGCATATTGATCGCTTTCTTTCTATAGAGATTATTATGGACTTCCCATAGAGTCAGTGAGCATCTCAATGAAGTCACAGCCTGGATGTTTATGCAGGTATTTCCTTAGAGATTGCTTATACAATCTATGCACCAAATAAGCCCCCATAAATGCACCTCAATGGTAAACCCAGGGCACATTTCTGCCTTTTTATCACCTCTAGCGTGTGTGATTAAGTAGAAAAGTTGGTGTCATGATGCAGTCTTAGCTTCATATCTGTTATTCATTGCATTTAAAATGACCAATAGCTTTTCTCTTTACCAAAGCATATGTCAGCTGATTTAGGCTGTCCTCCCTATAGAAATGGATGCTTTTCAGGCACTAACATTGTGCCTGGGAAATTAGAAACTCCACACCTCTTCCCACAGACACCTGTAAATCTGTGTCCATGCCTTCAGGAAGGCTCTGAAGGGTGCTCTGTTCACAGGGGTATCCCAGCACACCCAAGGGACCACAGCCAGGGAGCTGGCTGCTGCCCCTGACACCAGGTGAGAGGATGACTGCCAGGCTGTCACTGCTGCACAATTTAACTGCAATAGAAGTATGCTGCTTGGGTTAATACAGGATCTGTGTTGTGTTAGTGGCACCAAATGAATTTTGCAGTGGATGGAGATGTATGGAAAGAGGAGTTTTGAAATGAAAAACATGTTTAGGGCAGTAGAATATATGCTAGTGTCTTTCAAGAGAACCTTATAAGAAAAAATGAGCAGTATCAGGAAGAAAAAACAGAAGTACATAATAAATTATGACTCAGAGAAAAACTCACATTGACTCTAAGAGTCAGGATTTAATTTTCACTGTAGTTAAGAAATGCCTCTCACTGACATGAAAATGAGAGGCAAAAAACACTGATCTGTGGGATAGTTTTTAATGTCATTAATATTTAAACTGGACAGTAGGTTTGGCGTTATTCTTATAAATAGCTGCTTTTTGCAAGTCTTGCAGAGTCATATAAGTGCTCCAAGGCTCTAAAAGAATAGTTTGTCAGCCTCACAGTTGCCAGCCTCCAGCTCTCTCTGAACACCTGGATGAAGAAGGGTGTCACACAGGCAAGAGGGTGTCTTCCGAAAGGTGTTCAGGGCAGTAGCAGTTCTGGGTTGTTGAAACTCCTTTGGGTTGTTCAAACTATTTTTGTGTGGAGGTGTCAGTTCTTGGGGCGGTGGGCATCCCTTCTCCCCATCAGTGCTCTGGGGAGCAAGCAGGTGGGTTTTCTGAAGCTAGGTAGGATAGATTTACTTGGCCTGCAAAAATGTCTCCTTGCTGATACCCTGCCCTGAGTGCCATCAGAAAGTGATATTGGAAACTGCGTATTCCCCAGGGCATTTGTGTGCTTCTTTGAGCATCAGCTTTGGGCAATAAGGAGAGACTTTATGTCATGGGATTGCTCTAAATATAGTTAGCCAAATTGTTATGCTTGGCTAGTTTCCATACAGGCATTTTTAGGTTTCAATCCATGTAAGTTTACCCCTAAGTTGAGCTCCAGCCTTGGATGAACCCTAGACGTGGAGTCAAACTGGAGATGTATGATACAATTTTTTGATAACACAAGGACCTGAAATTTGGACAGTGCCAGAATAAGTGCATATATTGATCCAGAGTTGTTTTAAATTAAACTGGGTTTGCTTAAAATATTCATGAACTGGAAGGGGTCAGTTAAAAGCTTCAAGCTGTGAGATTTATAGCAGACTTTATCAAAGCAGATGCGTTTTGCATCATTTCTAACTTTTGACTGGTGAGAAGTTTAGATTTTTTTATAAATACATATACATTTTCTCTAGCAAATGTGTGTGTATATTTATATATGTATAATTTTTTTCAAATACATCCCCATATGCACCCTCACTCTCAGAACATTTTGCCTTTACTCTCCCTGCGATTCAGTAACTTGCCTCAGCTGTGCGCCGTGTTGCCTTCCAAATGCAATGCATCATAAAATCATGATGGTTTGCCAAGCAAAAGAGGGCATTGAGCCTCTTTATGAAGAGGGTATTTTTGCAAACTGGACCTCATGTATATCCCAGTGGAATTTTCTGATGCTTCCATATTACTCCTGTACAAAACTTTTAGAGAGTTATAGATCAGACATCAAAAACAGTAATTAATGTCCAACTTAGTTGTCTTCAATATATGTCTATCCTTTTCATTAGGGAGCAGAGACATACCTTTCCTCTCCTATAACAGTCAGTTTAATGATCAGCTATCAGTGCTCCTGCTTCTCAGCTTTCAAACCTTGGTTGGAGGATATTGCTTATACTGCTTTGTGCGTCATTAGGTGTACGTCATGCTAAGTCCCATATACATAGCTGGGTATTCAAAAATACTTGCACATATACAATTAAGTGCAGAAAGAAGTTACCAGGTGAACAGTTTGTGCTTTGGATGCCAGTAGTGGACACAGGCATTGAAACAGCACTGATACCCATTTACTGGGAGTAGTCACAACGGACTGGGTACTTCTGAAATGCTTGAAGCAAGCCTCACCTCTTTTAGAGAGGCAATTTTTTATTCAAGCATATTTTGAAAGCTCACAGAGTGAAATAAACCTAAAAAGGTTGTGCATAGTACTGAGATTTGATACTGGCGATCATGACATTGCTGCAGTCTGCATCGTTATTTATACCAGCTTTACTGCACCACTGTATACCCTCCACACACATGTCCTGATCCTACAGTTTGCTCTCCTTTGCTCATACTACCCCTGAAAAACCTAATGAAACCAATAAGCATGAGAATGCAGCACAACTCTCTTGGCAAACACATGTCCTTGATGTTTTGGTAGGTTTGTTTGGGTATTTTTTCTGGTTTTGGTTGCTGTTGGGGTTTTTTTGTGGTTGTTTGGGTTTGGGTTTTTTTGGGTGCTGGCAGAACCTCACTTCAATTACTGTTGCCTGGTACCCAGAGGCTTCATCTGGTTTTGAGTCTGAAGAAGTTTCTGAGATGCATGAAGAGAGGAAAATGTGCCCATAGCCATGTGCTGGACCTTGTTCCTAGTACTGCTTCTGTGTCTTACAGAAGAAAAGCCATCCTGGGAAAGCAGTGCAGGTTTAGTAGAACTGACCTCATGTATTGGAAAGATCTGGCTGTGTAAAGGTCTCACAGACCACTTTTAACTTTGGGAATGGGTCTGGGTAAGCCCCATGCAAATGGGGTTACCTGCATTTGTCTCAGGAGGCATGTGATGCTCTATGGAGACCTTGGGTCTCCCTACTTGAGGAACCAAGAGATCCTTTATCACCAGCAGATGAGAGCTCATGCAGAGTACAGCTGAAGAATTTCATTAGTTTGTGGCTTCTGCCTTAATGAGATCTGATTTAATGTCCTCAACAGCACAGAATATCCTGGAGCTCTTGCTGGGATGATGGGTCTTTGCAAAGATCTGGCTCATCACTGCCATTCAAGCCTTAGAGGGGTAATTATGCCACAATTGACTCACAAGCAAGAGAAAGCTTGTAGGCTTTCAGCTGTCTTTAATTTTACATTAGACAAAAAGCGATAAAGAACTTGTTTTCTGTAATCTATGGATTTAACTTTGAATAGCAGGTGGTAAATGTTCCAACAAATATGTATATACATATAAAATCTGTAAGTGCCCAAATATTTACATCTTCAGCCAAACAAAGGCTGGAGACTCACGTTGCCTGAGGGGAAGATTGTTTTAGAGGAACAGGTTGAAAGGAAATAAAGAACGGGAACTACAAATTTTCTCTCAGAGATGAGTGGTTGTGGTAGGGAGGAATCATGTTCCTGGTAGATCGCTGGCTTATCTCTCCAAGCTGGCTTGTAAAAAAAGATGTCCTGTTGTCTCTTTTGCCTTGGACTTGGTTCTTTGAGTCCTGTGCACACTTGAATCAAAGTCTATACAGCAAGCACACCAACAGTAATCAAAATCTGTACCAGCTTTCCCAGCATGGGCTGTCAAGCTGATTATATGGTAAGGGTATGTGATCTGTAGCTAGATGTATGGATCTGTGTTAGATGTCAACACTAGTAAGTCTATCAGTTCTTCATTGCTAGGGTGGGACTCAATAAGAACATCAGTGGATTTATGGTGGTCTGTAAGCCCCAAAATTCTGAGAAGTCTAACGTTTGTAATGTAAACCGCAACAACAGGGAGATACAAGCTTTTTGGTTTCCAAAATGATCTGCCATATCAAAATCTAAGAATGGGTAAAATCATGATGTGTTTACCAAATGGCTGTTAAGAGAGCTAGAGCTTCTCTGGATAGTGGAATCTCTCAAGGCTGTAGGATTCAAGGACTTTCTGTTGCACTTGAGCAACTGGGAGAATATGAGCAACCATCAGTTTTTAATTTGCCATCTTTTACTGTTCCCCTCATGTTTTGAGTCAGGGAGACAAGAAGGTCCTAGTTGATCTCTACCATCCCACTTCTCTTGTATGCCCTTTTCTTTAGGGTGAACAATCTTGAGTCATTTTCTGCTCTTCATATAAGGATCTTTCCACGGCTTTGATTATTCTTTCTCTTGCCTATGAAATACTTCTGAGTAACACTGACGTGTTAGCCTATAACACTGGTTCTGGTCCATACACTAGAACTGTAATTCACCAAATTTTGTGGTTTCTTCTTCCAAAGACTGTGCATCAATTGCAGATGCAAACTTCAGCTGGACTGACAGACCTCAGAGATATAATCATTGGTATGTTTTCCCATTGGAAAGCTCCCTGTTTTTTCAGATAGTGTTGCATGTTTCTGTTTCTTGATTATTGCTAACAGAAGACAAAAATGTTGTGTGTTTGTGCACTAGTGGGAAGTCTTAATCTTCTAGAAGGTATTCTAGAGTGTCAATAAGAATACTGTTAGTATATAAGACACAAGGACTAAAGACTTCCTTTGACCTTTGCTTGTGGGCTATTTACAACAAGCTGGAACCAGATTTGAACTACACTGCCTGAGCAGTGTCAAAACCAAAACAAGGCCAGGATAAATGCCAGGACAAACAGGTGTACTTTGTGATGCTTCAGATGTATTCTGTGACAGATGCTGAAGCTTGGGCTTTTGTGTGGCTATGTGTTACCTATCATAAGCTGCAGAAAGATCCAGGCCTTCTTTAGAGAACTGAGGAAATGCAGTCAAGTGCAGCACTCTAAAGCAGGAGGAGAAAAACAGTGAAAAATGTTGTCTCTCCTACTGATGCAGCCATTCCTATACATTAACAACACTTAAATCTCTTTTGTCTGAACTTCCATCATATAGTATCTCCTTTGCTGCTACATATTTTAGTCTTAGACACAAGCTGCTGAAGTTCCTGTTCAAGGCTCTTCTTGGTCTATCTTGAAATATGTATTCATCAGTGAAATTTTGCCATTCTCTCTCCAACAGAGACTGGGATTTTTTTGTGGCAACTTAGTATAATGGTGTAAAGGCTTTTTGGCTGAGCATTTCATAACAATGTGCAAGCCTCATTTTTCCCTCCAGCTCCTTCCCTTCCTTCCATGCTTGCAAGAATAGTTATGGCTGGAGTTAGATGTTACCCACTCATTTCCAAACAGGAACAGCTGACACATTTAACAGCACTGATACCTGGTGCTTCTTGACCAGTATGGCTGGAAGAATAAGGTATGTATTAGTGATCCAGACATAAAAGTAGGAGTTTGCATCGCATGGAAATAAACTTGGATGTCATTTACAGGTCATGTCACATGGGCAGGACTCTGAATAGCTTGGTAGAATAGTAGATGGAAAAATGAGATGATTAATTGCACAAATCTGAAGCGCAGTAAGTAAAAATATAACAGTGAAGTTAAAGGGACTTTTTTTAATTAGATTCTGATGTATCTGTAACTTCATGAAAAGAAAGATAAAAACATTCTGGAATTCAGCTTTTCAGTTTGCTATATTTTACCATATGATTGAGTTTAAATGTATTGATGTATTGGATATGTTTTTCCATTTAAGAAGCTCTTGTAAATGAACTATTTATTTACATGAAAGAAAAGGATTCCCAGTGCAGCCCACAATACTTTTCCCTCCAAGCCTGCCTTAAAAGAAGGTTGCCTTTTTCATATTTGGCTCTAGCTTTCAATGTTCTCAAAATTAGAAAAAATTATTCTTAAAACTAAACAAAACACATATATCAGTATTTCTGGCTGAATGAATGAGCACTTCCCCTGAATAGACTTATTTGAATGGCTACTCCGTGTTTTGTTAGGGAAGTATATTAAAAAGTTGAAACAGCCTGCTGGATAAAGGTGAGGGACAGAAACAAAATCTGAAATGTGTCATGTGAAAAAAAAAAAAGAACCCGTTATCCAAGCAGATCTTGGTAAAACTTTAAATGGAAAAGTGACACTCATCAAACGATTTCTATATCATCTGCACTGAATAATTTACTTTTGGGTGAGATTCACTAACATCATTGCAGAGGAAGTGTAATTGAAAATTATGAAAGCTATATCTTTATTGTGTATTACAGCACATGCCTTTGATACGGCGTTATGTCTGCCACAGCGGGAAGTGTTTTTCAGAAAAAAGTAAAATCTCTGGGACATATTCTCAGTGGTGTAAATCAGTTTGCTTTACTTAGAGCATTCCATGTGAGCAAGCTTCTGCCGGTATACCCAGAGCCCCAGATCTATGTAAACACCTGCACAAATTACTGATTAATGCCAGAGAAAGTTTACATGAGTAGAGCTAAGGAAGAGCTCTGCTATTTTGTTTAGAATTGACAGTTCCAGTGTGATTTTACAATCATGTGTCTCTGCTTGTAGTTTATATAAAAATATGTTTTCTGCAAGTGCGGTTTGAGTAAGTCTTGTTAACAATCACTATATAGTGTCACAGATCCCCATGGCACTGCATACATCCTCAGTCTGAGCAGCCGATTATTTGAGGTCTTGACCATGCACTGGCTTTGATAGCACAGACCCTTCAGCTTCAAAAGGTGCTTCAGAAGTAGGAGTCTGAGTAGAAGCTGATCTGAATGCAGAACTGATGTTTAAATCAATGAAGATATGCTGGCTAAAGACTTGCTAAATGTCTTTTACAGTGTATATGGCAAGTCCAATGTACTTTTCTAATTCCTCCGAGTACCTGAATGGCTAAGGCCCCATCCTTAGGTGATTTATAGAAACCCACCCCCTACCAGGGTGCTGGCAAAAAGGGGCAATGCTGGCTTAAGGCTCTTAAATAATTTCTGAGCAAATGGTTTTAACCTGGCCACGTGTGCTGGGGTGAGCTCTGGCTGGAAAGAGCCCCACTGCCCCAGGAGAAGGGCCACCAGCCCCTCCAAGCTCAGCCGTTTCCCAGATGACTTGTGCTGGTGGAGAAAGTCTGCCCAAAGTAGAACACCATGAGTGACATTAGCATTCGGAGAGCATCTGTTCAGCCATTCCCAGTTAGCGTATGACTGTCAAACTGAGACACACGTCTATTCCCAATCCAACTCCTTAACCCCTGCTTTGCCTAACCCACTGCCACATCTCCCAGGGTTCTTATGGGAGAGGCAAGCCAGTGCTGTGCTCCTCAGTAGGCGCATGAATTAATTATGAAGGCCTGAGTAGCTTATTAGCAAGTATCTTGCTTGCCAGTGCAAAGAAAGTGTTCATGAACCCCCTCTGGACAGTTCTTTGATGTACCCTATATATGCCTTTCTTGGCCATGTGCCCTATCCTGTTCAGGGACGCAGTTTTGCTGTGCTGGAAATAGAGGTGGAAATGTTGGCAGCCCCAGTAGCTAGGAGGTTTTAACTATCATGAGTGAAAATGTGTGAGTGTGGTGGAATGATCAGGACCCAATGAGGTGCACATTTCTTCCTGATTTCGTCAGATGAGCTTCGGCTAAAAAAGGTCAACCACCACCCTCGTAGTCTGCATGAAACAGTATTCGAAATAGCCCAGGATGCAGAACAGCACACCAACATTTCCAGGATTTACTGGTACTTTTCCACAAAGGGCAGTGGCACAAAGCATTTTTTTTCCGTGGTTTCCACGATCCTTAGTGCAAATTCCATTTCCATCTCTGACAGAAACCCTCATCTGCCCTCCCCTCCCAAAGTATGCACATGTAGATGAGCAGAATTTGAACGTTAATCAAGACTTACATAGTACTTCAGAGCTCTTCTTGCAGCAATTGCCTCTTTGGAAGAATGGACAGTACTTTTGTTACTTTTAAAGACAGACTGATGGAGAAAAACTTGTCTTACTGGCTCTGTGTTGGAGATACCTATTTCATCATTGAACTGTTGGCATTTGCCAAGAGATAACCACAGGTTTTGTGGTCATACCGCCTTGGTTCCCTCAAGGAACTCAGTGTAGGATCAAGAACTGTGGTATTAATCCAGAGAGGCTTTTGGCTCTTAATATCCTTTCAATGGCAGTCACTGCCAGTCCTGTGGGACATGTATCACCCTTGTTCACATCATCATATCACATGCTTCCTCCCTAGGCCAGCAAAGATGTTCGATCAGAGGTTGGCCTTCTGGTAATGTATTGGATTGAAACCCTCAGGGCTACAGATTTGACTGTCCAAAGGCCTTCTTCTGTGACCTTGGGCAAATGCCTTAATTCCTCTGCTCATGTGGCCATCTGCATCCTACCCAGATGTTTGGGGAGGTTCTGGCATACTTGTGCCTTGATCTTCTTTTAAGCTCCTGTGTTGCAACTCTAACATGAATGTCAGGACTTACAAAGATCGCGTGCTTTGATTCCGTTTTAAAGGAAAGAGATTTTGAACTTTCTATGAGTTCATTTGTTTCTTAGCACAGAATGGTTTTTAATCAAGTTTGCTACTTAAAACTTTGCAGGCAATTAAGTGGGTTTGCTCAACAATGGCAAATGATTATTTTCCAAGACTTGTGAAACATGTCACTGCGTTTATATTCTGGTCCCTGAACTGCTAAAACCCCACATTCTCATAGGTGTTTTATATGTAATGCATTTCCTGATACCATTTATAAATGTCCAGTGGATAGAATTTTATTATTTTTTTTTAATTTCCTTCATCTGATCTAGGTCTTTGATAAATACTACAGACAAACTGAGTGCTGTAGGATCAATCTTGACAGTTCTTCAATAAAAGGCTGTGTGGTTCTTCGTCAGTGTCTTCCTTTCAGTGACAGCTGCTTTGTTCTTTTTCAGTCAGATTTTCTAGTTAACACATCAAAAGTGTATCTGTGTACACGAAGTACTGAGAAAACAGTTCAAAGAGGCAGGAGATTCACTTTTAACTCTTCACTGCATCTCCCTGCACTTGTCACAGAAGATAGCTTATACAGAAAGCTTCAGAGCAGGGTGAGGGGTTCACCAAAGAGCACTGTGAAGTACAGCACATGTGGATTAGTCTTAATGCACAAATTGGTCAGTCAATCCACTTACCATCCCAAATTAGCTTTCTTTCATGCCAAGCCATTAAGCGATAAGAAGTTTTCAAGTTTAGGCAGCAAAAGCCTCGCATCGGACACAGATAAAGCCATATGCTTGATCAAGCACTGGAGTTCTGTCTGATGGTTCTTGTTGTGGTGTCAATACTTTAAAACTAATTAAACTGAGTTCAGTGTTCAGTTTAAACTCATTTCTTTGGAGGGTTGCCATCAGCTTCAAAACTAAGCTAAATAGTAAGGACAAGCAACCGCTTTGCATATCTCTTATCTACTGTAGCTGAAAACTTATTTCTGACTACATTTTTAATTGCCCATTCTTCATGCACCAGCTCAATGACATAGCACACAACTTGGAATGCTTTCTGCTTCTTTATGGCTTTTTATGGCTTTATTAAGCATTGCTCAGGTAACAGGCCAGGTCAGCATACCAAAGAGTTAGTTCAGGAGAGTGTATTCCAAGCATCGTATCCCAGTCTGATCAAGGTTTCAAACCTGTGCTAAAATCCAGTGATGTTAAGTCTTACAGGAAGGTTTATTTTTGAGTGCTTGTCCTCATGAGCTATCTCCTGAGTAAGACCAAGGAAAATAGTTGTGACTAGCAGTGATGTAAGCTTTCTCCAGGATTTCTGTCAGCCTTACAGCACTACAACAGTCACAGTTGCAAACTATTGCTTGTACCCTCAGGAAGCGTTGGCTAACTGGAGAGCCTGTTTGGAAGTGGGGCCTCCGTGGAGGCAGAATGACATTTCTAGCAAGCACATGTGCCTATCAAGTGAATCATTCACCTATCATGTTACTCTACTTCAGCCCCACTAACTGTCTCACTGTGCTGTTAGGTCTCTGTCCCTTCAGTTTAGAGGCCAAGTCCTGTCTGGCAGGTGGGAATGGCAGTGACACCCCATAATGTGAGCATAGCAAATGGACCCACTTCGCAGCCTCCTTGTCAATAGCTGGGGAGCAAACACGTTCCCTCCCAACTCAAGTTTCTTCTTTCTCTTTTTATTGTTGCCTTCATTTCTCTTATTTCACGGTTTCTTTCTTGTTTTAATTGCACAGCAGCCTGGAGTATCCATGTGCCTCCATAACCAAGAGCTATGCTTCGTATCTTAAGCTCTGGTGGGAAGCAAGAAGAGACTTCATTATCTCAACAATGCCAGGATGTAGGAGTTAAGCAGTGACCTCTTCCTTCCCTCCTTCCATTCTTCACCCTGTGCTACTCCAACCCTTGTGTGGTCTATGTCTGCAGGTACAGCATCTGGCAGTGAAACTTCCTGTGTTACCCAGACCTTGCCTGTGAAGTGTGAGTTGTTAAAGGCACAAAGGACCTGTATTGGTTCAGAGGCGGCTGTGTTCTCCTTAGCTCAGCATTACCCATCAGCTCACACTGACACGTCCTCTATTTGACTCCTGCAGATAATGGAGACCAGAAACACACATCTTCCTGGAACAAGCCCCACCAGACAAGCTCTCCTCAGGCTGCCATTGTTGTACCCTCCTGCGGTATGTACAGCCTCAGACATGAGGCGACAGAGCATGTGGGAAGATAACATCAAAGCAAGCGCTTGTAACAGACCCTTCCTCGGGTCCTGTCATCTCAGGAGTGGGCTGGATACCCTGGTGGCAAAATCATCGCATTTCCACGGAACGGGATTTATACAGTCTGGGGATGTTGTGTAGCAATCCTGGTAGAAACCATCAAAGGGAGGACAGCTGGTTACAGGAACAGATAAGGAGGTATGTACCACAGAATGAGGATCCTTCCAAGAAAACAAGGGGGAGCTGATGATTTATGTGTGGTGGAAATTAGTCATCATTAAAACAGATGGGTTAGAGGAATGACAAAGGGAATTCAGTCTTAGGGTAGATTCTTAGGAGGTGGAGAATGAGTCCAGCAGATGTTCTCCAGGAGAAACACAAAACTATGCTAGGCTCCTCTTGGGTACAAAGGCAGCAGAGATATGTGCTTCTGGACTGTACCACCTTTGAAAATCCAATAGCTCTGCGAACACCAGTGAACAGTGCACCATTGCCTGGCAGGAATCTTTATCCCTGTGTCTGCCCTTTTTTAGCACTGTAAATGAGGTGCATCATTTGAGTGACTGGAAAACAGCAGGTGTTATAAATAATTTAAATATTTAAAAATGCCCAATGGAATAGAATACTCCCTTTAGGTAGCTGGATATATGTTTATGTGTATTTGTTTTGCAGAAAGATGGCTTTGCAGCTAGCTGGTGAAGGAAACAGAGTACAGGGCAGCTCCCTTCCAGACAATGTGTGTGGGCGCGAGAAAGAGGTGCTGGAACAACCAGGTCTATCACTTTGTCCTCCCCTGATCATTCCTGTGGGATCCCATTTCCAAAACACTCGGAATTGTCCAGCAAGTTTGCAGCAACTTGGTTTCTTGCACTTCTACCCCTGTCTTTCCTCTCTCACACTACACCAGCTGAGATAGATAGAAAATCTTCAGCACTGGCCCCATTTTAGCCAAATCCCTGAATTCTTTTTCCACGCTGGAAAACATCAGTGGGAATAGTAGCATTAGTTTCAGCCCTCTGCCATCAACTGGCATTAGCAGTAGTGAGCGAAGGATCTGGAAAAATGTGTTTTATATACTGTCAGCCAGGTAGAAAGGTGGCAAAAGGAGTGCATAGAAAAAAATCTGCATTTATTTGTCAATATCAGAGTGTGCACTGTCAGTAACCTCTGGCTTACATTGTTTTATCATGTCAATATTTCATAGCATCATAATGCTATTATACGGCTGACTAATGGGAATGGCTATTAGCAGTGTTGATGTAGTTTGAAAATAGCAATCCATATTTTATGGACCAGAAAGAGACCAAGCCTTTACCTTAGACCTTAGCAAGCATAAAAAGGGAGATAATGTAAATGAAATTTACCTTCTCATTTCCATCTTCCCCCAATTAGTTCATAATTCACATATTGTCCATCTGCTTTCATGCTTTGAATGCACTTACACAAATTAAAATATCCTGAGAAGGTCTGTTGAAAACTCAACCTTTTCTAGCTTGAGGTAACACAGACAGCTATGTCTCAGTCTGAGAGCTTTACTAAATCACAGCTGTCCTTTATATTGTGGGCTAGGCAGTATTTTGAATGATTTACTTAAGTTAGCAAATAAGTATACGGACCATTACTGCAGGGTCTCTTGACAGGGCGAAACAGGAGACCGTGACTCTGCAAGGTCTCAACCACTGACAGTAATATCTGTCACCATAGCCAGGCTTGGTGTAGATGCAGTAGTTTAATTGTGAATGCACATGACCCAGTCCTTACTCTGAGGGTATACATGCTGATGGACTTATCCATTGGCTTGAACCCTGGCCTCAGCACCCCCCTGGTCTGAAATCCAGGGCTGTAAGCACAGACTCTTCCCCTTGGTGCTCACTGCAGTACTGGACCTGCTTGTGCTGCTCCATCCCCTCTGCTCAGAACATGGGTGGCAGATGAACTGTGCTGGCCCCTGAGCACGGGCAGAAGCTTGCATGCAGCTATCTTCTCAGCCTGGAGGAAGCACAGTCTTTTGACCCAGTGGGATGCAGAACTGGAGCTGTACAGGTCATGGAACCCTAACTGGAGCTGAGGTAGGAATACAAGACAGATGTAACTCACTGCACATTGCATTGGATGGAAAGTCCTCACACAGTGGCTGAGACTCTGTTAGTCCATGGCACTAAGTTTAAAGACGTTGGAACTGTTTACCTTCCCAAGTATCCAAATACATTAAACACTTCTGTGCTTAGCAGAGAACCAAAGCAGTATAGCTCTGCCTGAAATCCCAGGTCCTTATACCTAAAATGCAGCTTCCCCTTACCTTCGAGGCCAGGAGGAGGCAGGCATATCGCTTCTGGGAGTCTAATTCCTGCTGTGAAGGGGCCAAGAAAAAAAACTATTAGGCTGTAATCGTCAATCTAACTTGCTCTAGACCTTCATGAAGTTAAGTCTATGACATTAAAAAGAGAAGAGTAATGAAAATTGCAAATGGCCTGTGAATAGCCTGACTCTGAAAAGCTGCCATAATGTGGTTTTACACAGGCCAACTAAATATACTTTAATAGTAACCTAATGGTGGAGCTGGAAATTAAATAGATTGTGTGTTAATTAGGTATTGGTTAATGCTATTATTTCACTTCATTATTCCACCCATGGAAACTGGAAATCCTAGTGCTGAGAGGCTGAATTTCTCCCAAGCAGCACAGACCTGAAGAAGACCCTATACATGCATCACTTACATCACTCACACCCTGTTGAAGCTTTCAGTGTGCGACATAAGCACATTTACTCAGTGAGAACAGCTGGAATAACACATCTGAACTTTGCTACTTCAACAATTAGCAGCATATTATTAGTACATTATGAACTTGTTTCTATGAAAAAAAATAATCTCCCCAAGATAGAAGTTTATCAGTAAAGTACTTAGAGAAGGTGATGGGAAACTTTCATCAGGACATCCCGTTAAGTTGTTTTACATTTCTTACCTTGGCCTTTATTGTCCTCATTACACAGTATGCATTATTTATTAAAAATGCTGTGCACACAGCACTGGGCAGCAAATTGCCCTTTAAGCTAAGTATTAATGAACAAGTGTGAAAATTTCCCAAGAAGAGGAAGATTTGGAAACCCAGTGGTCAGGCTGCTGCACCCTAAAAAGCCAGTTGTGCTGTCAAAGTTCATTGTACAGTTACGGACATGATGTCAACACTTCATGTGAATGAAGCGCATGGTCAGCGCTGAGGTAGGCTTGCTTGAAAGAGTGGTAAAGTAGCTTAAAGTAGTGAAAACTGAATTTATCTCAATGCTCCTTCAGACTTCTTCCTTGTGTTCCCCTTTGGATCAAGGCACTAACCATACGCAGCGCTTTTTTTTGGCACAGTCATTGATGATCCAGCAATGGGAGCGAGCTACACTATATTGTGGCAACAGTCAATTGCAGAATGAAAAGGAGAGGAATGTAAAAAGTAACTAAGTTAAAAAAAGTCTAACATATTTGAGTCAGCATTATGGATGCTTAAAAATGACATAATTTTCCAGTGGGATTTTGAAAAAAATCTGTGTTTTTATTGTGCTGGTTATGAACAAAACTCATTTCTTTTTTCTTTTTTTCTCCCATTTTTTTGGTAGTCACGTCGTGTTTAAGAGCCTACACTTTCAGAAACAATTGGCATACCTTCACCTGTCCTTTGGGACATTTTATTAGCTCTTGATTCACCGTGAGCCCAAGCCTTTGCTCCCTGGCAATCAATTCTCTTGGGCAGCCACCCAAAAAGAGCAACTAAACCCAGAAATCGTTTTCTGAGATTCAGAGCAGTGTGCAGTTCATACCATCAACTGTGCTAGGATGGACTTTGTCTAATGCCTGCATGGAGCTGCTGCTCCCCCACCCCCAGGATGTAACGTGGGATCCCACACAAGTGGCCAGGACTTTACGAGTTCCCTGACATGATTCTTCACCCCTCTGGTGTATTATCCAGCCTGAACACTTGCAGGAGTATGTTTACAGGGTAGGCAGACTGCATCATTTTCTACCTTGACTGTTTTACTGTTAGCCTCACTTACGCATTGCGTCCTATGGAATCTACGTGACTGGAGTCTATATCCTTCTTAAACTTTATAAAAACATCCTCTGCATACTTTAAACTTTTAGTACCATGGCACTTGCCAAGTTAGTTTTCAGTTTTGTCTTTGTTACTCCTGCCTTAACATTTCCCAGCCCCTGCCCTGACACAGCTATAAATCCTGTTTCAAAGTCTGCACTATTAGAGACCAACACCCGCTTATCTGAGCAAGAAGGGAAGAACCCGTTCTTCAGTAACTAATGTAGAAACCATCAGATCATACAAGACCCCAGGCTGTGGAGGCCTAATTTTGTAAGTAAAAATGACCTGTAAGAACTGCCCTGGAGCTACATGCAGTAATATTTACAGTAGGTCAAACCAAGAAAGCAGGCCAAAGGAAATGCCTCCTCCTTGCTCATGTTCTTTACAGGCTGGCACATGTCTTATATTTTAAGACATTTCAAGCACTTTCTGCTCTAATTATGTACAATGGTCTCTTCCTCCCACCTCTCTTTTAAAATAATTTGCTAAGATCTTTCTTTCAGGGATGTCTTTTGGCAATGGGCTTTGTCAGCTGCCTACTATGCAGCGTTTCTGTTTTATTCCAAACTAGTGCTGCTCTATTAATGCAACAATATTGTTTTTCCTCCCTCTCAACTAGCTGGGTTGGAATGCTGCAGGAAAAGTGTCCTCACCATAGAGTGAGGTTTAAAAGCATATGATTTAGTCTAGGAAATCTAAGTGGAAATATTTTAGGGCAATGTTTTCACGTTTCTGGTAGTTAAAATGAAATGGGAAGCGTTAGCTTGAAGAACAGAGCACAAATTGAGCACTTGTTCAACACAGACAAATTATTACCCCAGGTCGGTGAAACAGAAATCGTAAGTTGGGTCTTCTTTCGGTTTTGTTTTTATTTTCTTTAAGGAAATTGTGAATATAAATTTGTAAACCAATATTTACTGGCCTTGGTTTCTTCAAAAGATATAGTTTCCAAATCGGAACTTAAACGTTTATGCAGTAGCACATATTCCTGTTATAGCTAATATAAGTAATATATTTATCTTTCAAAGCAGCAATATTTTTTCACTCAACCTTGACTTGTACATTTAAATATGTAGTTAGGAAGTGGTGCTACCTAGAAGTTGTTGTCACTTATTTCTATGTACAAATCAAGATAATTTAGACTTCTCTTTTTTATTTCTGTGCTCCAGCTGATCAGGCAGATTATGATGGTTTATTGTCAGTTTTCAGTTTTCTTCCTCGAGTTAGACACATTTTCATACGTACCTCCCAAAATGAGAAGGTGAATTTCCAGAGCTGGTGGAATTGGTGGTAAAAGGTTTAATGATAAATTATGCTGTTCTCTGTAAAAATCCAGGATAAGATTTTCATACATGTGAAGCATTATTGCTTGCATCCTTTGCACACTTTAAAGGGAGTAAGATGGCTGTATATTTAGAAGAGCATGAGAGGGATTTAGGGTAACTGAGGCTCTTGTCCTTATCTCTAAGTAGGTGGAAACATTTGTTTCTGTAAGACATTTTTGATAGATTGCTGATGTGCTCTTGTCTAGTATCAAATCCAGTGCAGTTACAGCTGTTTACACCTGCGGAGGAAGTGATCCCGAGACCCTTCCATTCTTACTTCTTGAGTTTCTAATCCTCAGTTTTGCTTTTGTGCTGAATTTTCTTATTTTTAAACAGAATCCCTAGATGCAATGAGTTTTACTTTATTGTCCTAGTGCTCAAGGGATAGCTTTTCCCCTCAAGAAGCCTTTCCTCTATCAAGTTTTCTTCCTTTTCTTTGTTTTTTTTCAGCCAGTTGTATAGCAAAAGCAGCTGAAAATGAAGTATTTATTCCCCTCTGGAATAGGGCCACAAGTGCCTGCATTGGCATCTTAGTAAATAAGCCCCTGCCAGAGGCCATGAGCTCACTGCCTGGGGAAGGGACAGGTCAGTGTTACAGCAAATGACTAGCTGGGTATGTGAGGGGGAAACATGGCACCTTTGTCCTGGGAAGCAGTTTTGTCCTTTTCTGGGAGATGGCAATGTTGGTTTCCTTCCATCCTGCTGAGGAGGTTCAAGCTGGCTCTGAGAAACAGCACAATCAGCCTCTAGAGAGGCTTCAGAAATGATCCTTGGCCTTATTGTCCCATAACAGACTATATATAAAGTCTCATTTTCTGAGGTGCTGGTTTGTAAAGGCAGTTCCCACTGGTTTTCACTGAAGTTTTGAGTCTCTATCCCATCAGTTAGTCCAAAAAGTGTTTCAGGGGCTGCAGACTCTGTAGCTGCACCTCAGTCACTGTATCTTAAGCTTTTTGTCCAGGAGGTCAGGAGTGGAAGAGTCCTCCCTTACTCCGTTTCAAAAAGGAAAGTCTCCTAAACCAGAATTGCAAGAGAAGTATGGTTTTGTCGATAAAATGGCCTTTGGGATGACAATGGAAAAAGTTAAAAAACTTGAAGTTGAGAGAAAAGCTTAATACAGTTGCACTGACTTTGCATATACTTTGAATGAGCCATCACTGTGTCAATCAAGTGTCTAAGATTGAGCAATCTCACAACGTCAATGCAAGTTCTGTGAGAAAATCAATGGCTGAGTTCCTATTAATATTTGGAATCTCTATTTTCTTAGCCTCTTAATGCTATTTTCATATCTTTTGAATATTCATTAATGCATGTGAGAAATATTGCTGCTCTTCTGCAGTCTTGTTTTCTGCATTAGAAGTTGTGTGACAGTAACAGTTTTTTATGAACCCACTTGCTGTCTCCTTTTTGCACAAGGGTGCCTTGAAAAGATCTCTGATCAGCTCTGTGCGTGTATATGAGAAGAACAAAATGTTCCTTTTGCGGTGAAACTCCCTGTGGTTTCTGAACTTGTCATCGCTGCCTCTTGCTTGCTTGGGCCTAGCAGAAGAGCAACCTTGGACCAACTCGCAAAAGCTTGAGTGTTGGTGCAGGCAGACTTCTTTCTGCTCCTGCACAGACACCAGCCCTGACCTAAATGCTTGTAAGAACTTAATGCTTAAACCCAATCACCTGGAATTATCTGACTTCTCCCATAATTTTGTAAACTATAAGGGGATTTATCAATGGTCTTAAAATCATTACCCAATGCCCCATTAATTCTCCCTGCAGCTGAGTTATAAGATGGGAAATAAGAGTCAGCAAGCAGAGAATATCATTCCTTGGCATGGTATAGCCATCTACTGCACCAAAAGAGCAGAAGGTGAAGCAACAGCGGGTTTCTGGAGATAATGCCTGCACATCAGCATTAGGCAATAATGGAGAATGTATTCCTCATCCTTCTTCTCTCACAGACAGTTAGAGGTGATATATCTTTTGGCACTGTCAGCCTAATCTAGGTCAGTCCTATTGTCAGGCTCCTCAAATAGTACCTGTCCACAGTTAAAATTTATGTTGGAAAAGCATTAATGCAAGCTTTTAATAAGATGAAGAATTTAACAGTATGCTGTTATCTGGAGATGATATATTTTATATACAGGAGACATATTTAATTAGCTTTGGAATAGTCGAAGTGGTTCATGCACAGGCAGGCATAGCTGTACCTCCACTCCTTCCCTCCTGTAATTAGAGACAGCAAATGCAAAGCACATATTAACTTTTCTGGTGGCTGAGCTGCTTTGCATAGACCTTCATACACACTGCTGTTCAAATATAAATTAGCCCTTACAAATCATGCCTGGTGGATAAATAAAAAGGAGGAAAAGGACTTCCTGAAGCTTTGCTGTTAGGTACCTGTAGCAAGGGAGAAGGGCAGGAGCTGCATGACCTCTAAAACGCTCAAGTCTGCAGGGAAGAGGGTGACCCAAAGAGATGGGTGAGGTACTCCAGGTTCGTTCAAGGGCTTCCCTGCACTCAGGGCTACCTCTGCAAACAAATGTTTCTCAGATATCACTTGATGTTGTGGGCCCAGTGGGAATGCAAGCAGCTGGTTTGTCCCCAGCCTTTAAGAACCCTCCATTTCTTCCTGCTCGATCTGTTTTAGAGTAATGATGTTCAGGCACCCATCAGAAGTGAGTGGACCACCCCCTGTTGCCTGAGGAGGATGCTGAAGAGTCAACAATGTGAGTGAAGTCAATGACGCTGTTGACTGGAGCTACTGTTGGTAATCAGGTCATTGCAAATAACACTTCAGCTGAATCCATTTCTCTCTCAGCTCTCATCTGTTTCTCTCTGTGTGTCCCAGAGCCTGTCAGGACAACACACATTTCTCTGCTGTGTGCCCCTGGAGAACACATGCAGAGCAGTGGCCAAGGACATACTTGAAACCCTGTGAGCCTTTCTGCTTTCAAGTACAGCACATGCAAAGGCTTTCCTCTGGATTATGGCTCACCTGTGCATCCAAGTGTAACTCCACAAGAGTAAAAACGTTGCAGGAGGTGTGGTGCTAATGATACTACACTTGGTTTCTCTTCCCTTATCTTTTCCTGCTCAGGAGGTGGTAGATAGTTTTTTGCTAACAAGGTGACATTTCTTTGAGCTATATTCAGCCTGCTCACCCCATGTGCATTGCCCAGATATCAGGGTGCTCTGTACCACCATGGATGGGGTCATGTCTGTCAGCTGATGGCTTAGAGACTATTCCATTGGAACCCCACAGCAGTGTGACAGCCAAGGTAAGCACAGCTCTGCTGTGACCTTTGTCTTTGGACAGCTTCCTGAGAAGACTTTAAAAACTGTGTGGGGAAAACTTACTTGTTTTTTCATGCCAAAACAACTTTTAAGGATTGGTGATAAACAGCAAGTCTGCTTCAGAGGAGTCACATTTATTAATGCATAGCAATGAAAGAGCTGTGAAAAGTCAAGGAAAATGCTTTAGTCCTCTCATAATTATGATGCATCTGAGGTTAAATAGACAAACATGTTTTATAAATACAGTCTTCAAGGCTTTTAAGGCCTCCAGGCTGAAAAGATACAAGAAATCTTCATAAACCAACTAAATATAAATGGCTTCTCCAAAAAAAAACCAATTCACTATTAATAAGTTGTTGAATAACAGGCATTTAAAGAAGGACATAACTATGATATTAAATGGATAAATGTAAAATAATCTGTGTGCATTTAAATGTGAAGATCACATTAGGAGTAGAAAATTACAAAAATTTAAATACTGTAGGAGGTTGTTATGTAGGTAGTCTATAAAAAACAGGCCATTTGGAATTCCTCTAAAGAACATAAACCCTAGATAGAGCTGCTAGTTCCTTTGATAAAGACAGGTCTCAAGCTGAAGGTTTGATGTTTAAAACCCCCAAAAGGTGTCTGAGCTATCTTTTTCTAAGGGATTATATAAGATAAAAGCTTGCACTGTAAGTCTCTATTTTAAGAAACAGAGTTGCTAGGAAGTTGCTAATACGAAAAGGCTAATTGTGCATTCAATAAAAGTATCACTCCATTCACAAAATAAAGTGCTAACATTTTAATAAGGGTTGAAAATTGTCTGCTGAGGACCCTCTGCAGGTTATATGTCATTCAGGGGCTGCTGCCTCATCCCCCCAGCACCATGGCTGCTTCTAGTTCAGCTTCAGCACCAGAATGTCCCATGACATGGAAGTGCTGTTGTCACTTATAGAGATGTTGAGGGAGTAAGAGGGTGACATATCTAGGATTTGTACAGTTCAGTCTTTCAAAACTGTTCACATCTCAATTACCGTCTTCTGTTATTCAGTTCATCATGTTTTCTTCCACTTCCAACCTCCAGTTTCTTCCCCAGAAGTTCCCATTTGCTTGCATCAAATAGCTTGTTTGCTCTGGGATATTTTCTCTTTCAGACATTGGGATGCAGGAGTCCAAGATACAATGCAGTTGCTCAACATTCCCTTTGCTGTCAGTGAAATGAGACTTGCATCTCTCATTTAAGATGTTTCATATATTAGAAGGGTTGCATCTCCTTTTGGTTGTGTCTACCTCTTCTTGTGATTAGAAGTGCAAACCTGGGCTGCCAATATAAGCATTGCAATTAGTTGAATTTCTATAGTTGGGTGATCTTAATTGAAGTTTCAGGGGCTGAATCCAAAGCTGGTGTGAAATGTCATTCCACCATTGGATTTGCTGATTTATGTGAGCTAGATCCAGAAGGAGACATGTATTTTAATGTGTAATGAAGGAAAAAAGCTCTGAGCACAGCTGGGACAGTAGGGACTCTATACTCAGCATTACCGCTTAGTGCCATGGTGCAGGGTAGACACCTCTCCTTTCCTCTCATCTTCCTGGTCTCATGGAGGCATCTCGTACCATGCAGTCATGCATTCCCACCCATGGCATTTTGAGGGCTCATTTTAATCATCAAGGTCTTGTATTCTCTGTGTACAAGAACCTGTACCAGAATCCTCAGCTGATGTAAATCAGCATCACTCCGTTATCAGTGTAGCTGTGTTGATTTACAGCAGCTGAGTTACCTTTTATTAAAACACTCTTGATCTGTAAAATAAAGTTGTGAATAAGAAGATGGTGACAGAAGGGAGTATCTTGCTTTGTAGTACCTTGTTCACTAACATTATAAATGAGATGGAAATACAGTTGATGTTTTGCCTTTAAAATATTAGATATATCACTGTGTCAACACATATTTTTTAATACACATCCTCCCTGACAGATTTTACACCTAATCTTGGAGTCTATAGGCAGTTCAAGAGCATCACTTTCTGCAGTGACTCCTGCATCAAGGTCTCCTTTTCTGTTATATTCAGCTTGCATCTGTTTAAACACAAGATACGAGATAGATGATAGTGCCAAGCTTAAACATACATCATCAGGACTCTGATGTGAGGCTCTGGAAATGGCAGGCCAGATGGTGTAACGCAAAACTCAGACATCACAGTTTGTCATGCCGTGCTCCAGTCCACCGTACTAAAAATGGACTTCCCTGTGCACTTAGTCAATCATCTCTCTGGTGACCAGAAAGCAGGGGTCAAAACATGAGATGTCATGAAATAAAGGTTGTGGTCCTGCTCGGCAGCTGTTCAGCCCTCCAAATCTGGACATCGTCCTTGCTAGCTACAGACATGAAAATAATAGCGGAAGGAGATTATTTCAGATGATATTACTGGGTCAGAACAATCACTCTAAATTTTTATCTTTATTAACATAAAAGAAAATGTGTTTACTAGTTTTGTAGAACAAAGCCAAGAATATAAAGACCCATCTGGAATAATGTAGTGCTAGAGAACTGGGGTTTTTGGAGGACATTAGAGAGTTAAATATATAAATAAGTTCTTGTGATGTTTGCTGTATGGGAACTATGTAAATGCCATCCAGAGAAAAAAATTAGCAACTACCTCACTATATTTATGGGTGAGGAGTTAATCAGATAGAAGAGAGGAGTGGCAGAACCAGAAGATACTGATTTGGATGAAAGGGTTTGGCATTAACTTTGATTTATGATATACAACTGCATTTGAAATATGGCCACACTTCACATTTTTTACATGCTGACCTGAAAGCTATATTCAGAAACTAGTCCTGCTGCTGTACAGGATTCAAGATTGTAAGCAACTGTTAGGAGTAATTGTATCTCACATTCATAATTATCAAATTAATCAATAGATCAACCAAAACTTGACTTTTATTACTAACTGTTGATTAATAATAAAAATATTTCTATTTGGAGGATAATTCATCCCACGCTACTTGAATTTTCTGTGTGTGCACTTTCAGTGCAACCTGACAATTTGATTCTTTTGAAACAATTTGAAAGCAGCCAGCAGTAAAGGTCCTTTGCTCCTCTTGTGTAGCAGTGCAAATCACGCAATAACACAGTAGTGAACTGAGCTTTCTGGTGCTACCGGCAAGCAAGGAAAGGAAAGAAACTGCAGCTTGTATCAGCAGATCAAACACCTCACAAACCCACTGAATTTGAAATGCTGCTCCTAGTTATCAGAAGAATGTTTGTCTTATTATGCAGGGCAGGTTTGTTTGCTAAACTCTGCCAGCTGTGGAAAAACAGTGTATGTGGAATTTGTTTTGATTTAGCAAGGTAAGTTACTCCTTGCACTGTTGTACTTGACTTTGCGGTAGAAGAGAAGGTTTCTTCACTCATAAAATGCTCATCTTTATGACATTTTCTTTTATCAAGCAGCAACTTCAGCATGTGTGTGAGGAGCGGAAAACATTCAAATAAAACACACTAACACTTAAAAAAATTGGCTTCAATTTACTATTCTTTCTTTATTTTCAAACTACCCTGAGCATAAATAGGACTGAGTAAGAAGCCAACATACTTTAAAGCTTGTTTACCAACAGTAATCTGTGCACTATGAAATCCAGTTTAACCTGGAACAGGACTACAAGAAATTTAAATGATTTACCTGCTATCTCCATGCAGAGGTTATACTTGCTCAGCTGGCTACATTCTTTGAAAGAGGCAAAGGAAACACTGGCACAGAAAAATACTGTCCCACTTGAAACAGATTCAGAGTTATTTACTGGATACAGGTAAGTGGAACTGGTTTTAATTCTTTACTTTACAAGGAATAGATGATCATTTGCTTTCTAAAAAGAGATTTTTGAAAGCACATGTTGACAGTACAGTTGTTGGAATAGGCCAACAAACGTAGAATCAGCCTGTTTTGGAAGTGTAGAGTTAAACTGAATTGTATTTACGGGAGCAAAACACCACAAGCCCATTGGTATTTTATAGAGCTTTGATTTGATAGGTTATTGATTTTGGCTTTGGGGGATATAGCCCCTGTTGAGAAAGCACCAACTTACACTGAATAAAATTGTCAAAAGCCTTAAAACCAGTAGTGAGGGACTAGCTGGATCTATTTCACTACTTCAAATGGAGTGGGGAAGATATGCCTTACTGCCTTCAGACCTCTGGAAGCAGTTATGTGTATTAAATACTGGAATAATGTGATATTTTAAAAGCTTATACACTCATCCAAGTAAAATGGGTTTAGAAGACTGCTGGGAGTTTCATTATTTTACGACTAAATCAATACCCAGATTTATGCCTTTTGGACGTTGAAACTTGAATTTAATTGAGAAAATGGATCTAATGAGGATAGACATTTTCTATGCAGGTGCCCTTGTTTAAAAACACACATGCACACAATTCTATATCACATAAAAAAGAAAGAGCAGCTAAGTTTTAGGAGTTGAATATACCCACCCAAGAGGGTGACACCCCTAAAATCCTGGAGAACAGACAATGGCAGAGAAATGGTGGTATTTCTGAACACCTGAGAAACCAAAGGATTTTTGTTGCTCCTGAATGCAAAATAAATTTGTTAACACAGAAATGCACATTATTTTCCTACTGACTAGTGTAAGTAATGGCCAGATGGCAATAACCTGGCTGTAAAAATCAACACTACTGCTGATTCAAGTGCAGCATCAGTATTTCCTATTTGCCCATTCTCTGACAAATGTGGGATATTTATGGTACGCTATTTCTAATACAAGTTATTATCTATAGTGAAGAAAATCAGAAGGAATCTGTATTTAATATATTTAGCTAAATTCTGTTCCCTGTATGGAATCAATTTTTAAAAAAGCCCCAGACAAGTATGTGTGCATGTGCTTAATTTTATTCCCGTCTCCAAGACCAACTTTAGACCACATGCTTTGCCAAATAGAAAGCAAAATGAAGAGTAACCCCATTGACTTCAGTGAAATAACTTGTGATTCAGTCCAATATATTTGTCTCAGTATGTGTTTCATTGGCTATAATAGGCTGAAACTATTTATGACACAAATTTCCTGGACTTTTACAGGCACAGTTAGCACTCTGAAGGGCAGAAGAAAACTAGTAGGGAAAGCTAACAAGTATAGAAACATAGATGGAGAAGTCATTAACATTTCATTTCTTCTATACATATACTCACACACACACACACAAATGACTCTCCGCTGGGAACGTACACATCTTGAAGATTTAAATTACACACTGAGAATAGGTTTATGTTGCAATGTACTGCAAGAAATTTTCAAGTTTATAGTTGGCAAGAAATTAGCATTTACTATATAGAGAGACAACATGATGGAGTATATTTTGCTTTTTATGCTAAACTTCCATTGATTGCCATGGGAATATTCTATGTGTGGAAAGGCGGTAGGAGCTGTGCCTTTAACAGTAAACAACAGTGATAGTCAGTGATGTTTCTGTCTGCACTGAAATAAAGTGCTAATAAAAAAAATCTGTGTTCTTATTGTTTAAAAGCCACAGTCGATAGATTTTTGTTTTCCCTGCTGACTTGAACAGTAAACTTCTGTAAACAAAGTCTGACGTGCCTATCTTATTAAATGTAATTTAAACGAGCACTCAGAAAAAAATCCCAAAGATGCCTTCAGTGAAAAGATGCAAGGGATGGGAATTGGAAAGCCTCAGCTCTGCTTTTCCCATGTAATTTCAGGCACGGTCCTTGAGTTTTCTGTTCCTTGCAGAAATACCATGGAGCCACGTTCGTACGAGGTGCTTGGGACAGGGTGAGAACAAGTTGTAATGGTGCTCGGCATCATGCCCACCAGAGTTGCTGTGGTTGTGGGTCCCATGCTTTGGTGAGCTGTACCTGAACCAGGTCTGACCCCTGCAACACCCCTCAGCAGATTGGGAGCCTAAGCAAGAGCTGCACAATTCCCTGATGGCTCCTTCCTCCCACTGAACTCCCCTGCATACCAATCAATGTCTATTTTCCTTCCAATGCCAGCCAGGAATTTTAATGACTGTTAATGGGATTTATGCATAGGCTTCAAGGGTAACACAGACCCTGCAGTAGCACACGATGTGTACTCCACCCATCCAGCCAAACAGACCAAACATTGCTTTTATTTGGCAGCCAGATTTGTCCCAGAAGTTAATGTCAGATTGGGGTGCAGGTATAAGCCTGCACATAATATGCAGAGCATCGGCTACAGCAGATAATGATGGGGAGAGGAGCCAACAGTGTGCTTCTGCTGCGCTCAGGATCATGCCTGGGGAAACACTTCATGGTCCAGGCTGGCCTGAGCATCCACAAAGTGCAGCTGCAGATACTTCTGTAAATAGCTCCCAATAAAAATAAGTCACCAGAATGAATAACTGCGGGCTGTGTGCTTTGTATCTATTACTGCTCACTGTGCTGATAGAAATTCCCCGGCAAGTCTTGTTTTATTCAGGCGAGCAGATTTCTATTGGAGTGAGTTAAGGGCATGACTGTCATGTACAGTGAGCTGGATTTTTGCATTGCTTTGCCACAAGTAGTCTTACAGGCAAGTGACTCCCCTGGTGAGCTGGTCGGGTGTCCTTCACAATGCAAACAGTATAACATTGCCCTGTGACTCCTGAGTGAAGTCTGTTGCTAATTCTGCAAGTGGCGTGCTCAGGAGGAATTAGCTGCGTTTTAAAAATAGATTACTTCCCATCACATTCCAGTATTTTTACTGAGTGTTTTTGCACTAATTTTCTGTCTCTCTGATACCAGCGTTGCTGAAGGTTGGTTTTATTTTTTTTTCTTTTTTTTTTTTTTTTTTTTTTTTTTTTT
>NDXB01002169.1:146215-159089 GCA_002631895.1 Agapornis roseicollis | reverse complement strand
AAGGTAAAAATAAAAAAAAAAAAAAAAAAAAAAAAAAAAAAAAGAAGCAGGAGAGTATCTGAGCCATCTTAACACAGCTTATATCATGTACTACCATGGGACATCCCTTAAAAACAATCCTTATTCCAGACATAACCCTGTTGCTGATGTATGAGCAGGAAGAAAATAGCTTTAAGGATGATTTTGTTAAATAGGAAACCTGGAAAATTGCTAAGTGTTTGCTAAGAGCTTTCCATTTCTCCTTTTTTATGGCAAAATAATAGCAGTGAGACTAAAGGAAAAATCTGTTGCCATAAGGCAAATGTTTCTTGTAACATTTATGAAAATATTGGGAAGAGTTGTTTGGATTTTAAAGCACAAAGTATGCACTTTTTTTGTAACAACACAATCACATTTTGACTAGATCCACTCAGGGAGTTTCTGTTATAGTTAGAACTGCTTAGATACGTCTATCAATTATCCAGGGGTTCTCCAGCAAGTCTGTGTGCCAGCTACTACACAAATACCTGCAACTGTTTAGGGAAAACCTGTGCTAGGTAACTCAGGAAGGTTCTGATTGCTTTTAGTGTGCAAGCCCAAGAAAGTGTTAGCTTAAGGATTTTTACCTCACTGTATCACCATTTTAGAGCACCTTGGCAGTTACTATGTTCTTTACTAGTCAAGATATAACTGCTGTTAAGAACAACATTACAGTACTTAGTTATTTAATAGGGATGCACTGTGTGCACTTCCCCAGGTTGCAGTCCCTTTTTCCTTATACCATCTGTGTCAAGAATGTGTGGGCTGTCCTTAGCGGAACAGATTTATGTATGTGTGGCTCTCTGATCAGACTGTTGTAGAGTCTTTAATCTGTCTTTGGAGGCAGAAGACTGAGATTTCCTTCTTGGTCAAAGTAGTGATTTAGGCAACTGAGATATGTAGTCAGTATCATCAGGTGGGTTGCAAATGTAGGTAGGTAGGTAGTGGAGGGACAGAAGAGCACAAATTCATGATACAGTTTCTGTTTTACGGTAGGAGGCCTAGCTTCGGGACCAGTAAACCTGCAGTACATAGGCCTAGTTTGGACTGTGAATAAAAGACTTAGCAAGTACTTGCAAGTCTTGACTTAGCAAGTACTTGCATGATAAACATTTCTGTTAGAAAGATTAATAGGAAAGGGTTGATAAAAAAACCTAGTGTCTGACTTCTAAGTAGAGGACAGGCAAGGCAAAGGAGTGGAGCTCACATTGGATATTTGTGTGAGACCCTCCTTGCCTTTGAATGCTTGATGAATTTGTGGTGGTGATGGCTTTTGCTTCCTTGGGCCTCCTTTAATATTCTTCATGAATTCATATTCAGTGAAACTTAACCCAAAGAAAATGCTGGTCTCTTACAAAATGAGGAAACTCAAACTCAATTTACACATCCACTCTTGCAGTATGCGCAGACCTTTTGCAAGTAACATGACTGTCGAATGTTACTGATTGAAAATTTCAAGAACTAGTGGTTTTAGGGTTCTTTTCCACACAGTTTTGACACATAACCTCCTCATGACATTGTTTTGGTCTGAATATATTCTAAAATCTTATCTAAAGCCCTCAAATCTTAATAAAGATGTTGAGCTTTCACAGAAGGAAAACACATTCAGCACATTCCTCAGATATTTTGTCTGCAATATTTGAAGTAGTTTTAAAACAGCATGTGAGCCATGACAGTAATGTAATGGAAAATTCATTTTTTGCATCATATATGGTCTTACCAATATAAGAACAGAAGTGACACTGTTTGAACTACGTCCTTTTGTCCCACTTTATTCATTTCTAGCTCACTTGATGGTATTAATTATAGACAAAGAACACTTGCTAACATCTTTAAAAATTATGTATTTGTTACATAACAGAAGCTGGCCTGATAATTTCTTTGAGTTAAAAATACTACATATGTGAAACACAAGTGTTGAGACTAGGAAATACTCTGCTACATCTACAGAGGGGCTCCTGTAACAAAGTTTGAATGGAAAATTACTTTGGATAATGTTGTTAAGGCTTCATTTCTTTATAAAAGAAGCAGCCAGCCATAACAAATTATTTTCAAGTTCAATTGGTTTTGTATATACAATTGCAAGAAAGAAACAGCGTGTTCTTTGTGTGTTTTTCCATTTATGTTTAGCATCATAGGTTTACTGAAGTTGGCATTAAAGAACTACTTTTAACAATTTTTGTGATCTGTTCTTGAGCTAGATACTTCTTATATACATTGTAGTGTGGCTAGCTTTAAACAAGCTTTTCATCTTCTTTATAGTGTTTTTAAAGTACACTCCTCTTAGCTGACAGTAGAATAAAAGCATTTTCATGTGTGTATTTGACCAAACTTGTGTTATTGTAACTGTGCAGTAGCTATTTTCTAGCCTTTTCTTTAGCTTTAGTGTAGCAGCACATTCATCCATACATCTAATGTTCCTCAGCAGATTCAACTGGAGAAGAGAAGGCTGCATGGAGACCTCATAGCAGCCTTCCAGTATCTGAAAGGGGCCGATAGGGATGCTGGGGAGGGGCTCTTCATTAGGAACTGTAGTGACAGGACAAGGGGTAATGGGTTCAAACTTAAACAGGAGAGGTTTAGATTGGATCTAAGGAAGAAACTCTTTCCTGTTAGGGTGGTGAGGCACTGGAATGGGTTGCCCAAGGAAGTTGTGAGTGCTCCATCCCTGGCATTGTTTAAGGCCAGGTTGGACAAAGCCTTGGGTGGCACAGTTTAGTGTGAGGTGTCCCTGCTTATGGCAGGGGTGTTGGAACTAGATGATCTTAAGGTCCTTTCCAACCCTAACTATTCTATTTTTCTATGATTAAATAGGAATGCATAGAGTTAAAACACATAAGCTGCCTTCTAACAAGGATCCCTTCTTCTTAGTAAAGCAGTAATGTATTTTTGAGGAATTTGACTACCAAACTAACATCCTTCAATCATCTGGTATTTGAAGAAGGATGATTAGTGCTCTCTCTAATTTCAGGGGGAAACTCAAGTTTCCTTGCTTTCTGTCTTGACTCTCAATTTTTCCTAGACTTTTAAATCACAAGCCCATCATTTTTTTGTCCTCAAGTAAAATGACCTTTCTGTCTGGAGAGGCAGGAGTGAATGTGAAAACTGCAAAATGCCATTAAATAACAGCTAAAGTGTTTTGTGCTTGTGAAGTGTCAGGGAGGTTCAGATGCTGCCTGTCTCCCGTATGATTGAAGTTCTTCATAGCTACTGAATTTTGGAAACTTTGCAGTCATATTTATCAAAATCCCCACTTGGATAATTTTCTCTTCTCTTGTAATGCAGTATCCTGAAGAATCAAGATATGGTATTAAATGCTCACGTCTTCAGTTATTTGAAAGTGAGTGCAGACGATTGTCATTTTTTTTCCAAGTGCCTATTTGCCAATTGCCCAAAATAGACATGGAAAAGAATGCAGCATCAGGTAGCTGTCTTACATGTAATTCCTCCTCTGTCAACCAAAGCCTGATGAGTCTGTTTCACTGAACAGTTTCCCATGTTCAGCTCAATACTGGGTATTCTGTTCTATAGGAACTGAGGCACGGAGGGATGAGATACAACTTCAGTCAATTCCAGTCAGTTCCTAATCCCTGGAAGGCAGTTGCTTCATCAGGAGACATGATGAAGATAGTTGCTTCCGTGTTTGCTTAATATGGAGCAAATCTGGGGCAGAAGTTTTTCAGAGGAGCTCTAAAATTTTGCTGTACCCATTCCCGAACATTTAGCCTCATGCTCTTTTCTGGGGATAAGTAGAATTTTTCAAATTCCATGTAGTTTTGTGGCCAAAATTGAAGTCTGCAGTATCACTAGTTACTATTAGCATTCTTGCTCATTTACTGTGCCTAAGTTTATCTAGATTGGCCTCACTGGTTTTATCTAGTGGACATTTAATGGAAAATGCTGAAATAATACACGGAAGTAGGAAATAAGACCAGGACACTTCACTGTGAGGGCACTGGATAGGTTGCCCAGAGAAGCTGTGAGTGCCTCATCCCTGGCAGTGTTCAAGATCAGGTTGGATGGGGCTTTGAGCAACCTGGCCTAGAAGGTGTACCTGCCCATGGCCTAGATGATCTTTAAGGTCCCTTCCAGCCCAAACCAGTCTATGATTCTGTTCTCTGACACCTTTCTTTCCAAAGCCCCAACGCCTTTCTTTCCAAATCTCCATCCCCTCCATTTTGTAGAAGCTGTTTGCTACAAAGCTACAGCACATCTTGGTTGATGCACTGTATTGCCAGTGCAATTTGTTACCAAGTTTCTCCATATACAGGACATGGGTTCTCCAGGAAGGGATAAGAGGGTGTACAGTTGTCATGTGGCACAGTGGTTAGAGCATTATCCTGAAAGGTGGGAACAGGATGTTTGTACTTTATAACCTAAGACCCTCCTGAGTGCTTTAAAAATTGAGGGAGGCTCTATTCATGTCCTACTCTTTGTAAAATTCATTTATTCTCAAAGTTTTCACCCAATGTAGGAATAGATGCATATAAATTAGTGCCTTTCCTCTTAATTCTGATAATAGCTTTGAGCAGTGTGAACTGTTATTTGTTACGTGGAATCTTCCACAACAAATGTATTTTAAGGGTTCATTAGTCCTCTGGATTAAAGAAAATATTATTATTATTATTATTGTTGTTGTTGTTGTTGAGGCCTTTGAAATACTAGAAAACCACCAGGCAGTTCTGTATATTAGATATCTTATGCTATGGGTTGTATCAGGACGAACAGAGCAGTGAAGTCATACAAGTGAAGACTCAGGAATGCCAACAGGATGCCATGTGTGGGCAGCTCCCATTACCCTCTGCCTCAGCTAAGCCTGTTCTGTCTAGTGTTGTCAGTACCCTTCAAATATAAGAATTCAACTGATTTTTTCCTATGTGGTTTTGTTATTATTTTTCAATAAAAAGAAATTCAGAGCTAAGTTCCAACAAGCTACAGAAAATATTATGCAACCCAGTGAAACACAAGTAACTTGTAATAAATTTTGTCATATTTTTAAAAGCAGCATAAACAGCAATGTAGTCTTGGATTGCCAACCAGCATGTTGCCATTGTTGGAAACTGAGGTGTTATGGATCTTCAGAAGTATGTCTGTGAAATCCAGTAGACATAAATAGAGTACAGTATGATCTTATATCATCATGCAAGCAAATTTTCTGTTCTGATTCTTCTCTCATAAGTCCTTAAACAAAAATTTGAGAGGGAAAGAAAGGGAGTTTCTTCCCTACACATACTGATTGGATTATTGAACTATAATTTAAGGTTTGAAGAAATCAATGGAAAAACAAGATTATGCTGTGGTTTTAGCTTAAGAGCACACGTAGTGTCATTCTATGCATTGAATGTTGGGCTGTTAGTTCTCTTTTACCACAAACATCAAATGTCTACCAGACTGGTGTTACTGATGGGACATTCATCTGTAGTTCTTGTCCCTTTCCTTCTCTAAGTGCAATGTTGTTATACCTCTTCTGTCCTTTTAATCTCTTGTTGTCACTATAAATGCTTATTATAAGTATACTGTGCTCAGAAATTAGGTCTTATGACAAATACTTTGTTGCTAACAATTTACAACATTAACGAAACGTTTCCTTTACTGTGCCTATTTCAACTTTGCTAGATTTCACAAGGAGGATCCCTAAACGATTTACAGAAAAAGAAGAGGCGTGCCCCTCCTCCACCAACTGCATCTGCTCCACCCACTCCTGCCATCCCAAACAGGACAGAAGAGAGGGAAGACAAGAGGAAGAGCACAATGGGTGAGAGGCCTTTTTATCTCCTGTGTAATCACATGCATGTGCTTTCAGTGCTCTCTGAAGTTTCCTTAATACCGTTATGCTGTGAGTTTAGAAATTTTTGTAATCTGGGGGGAAAAAGCTGCATTTCTCTGCAGAATGAAAGTCTGGAAATAAGTGTTCCTATATTACCACTTTTTTTTCTAATGGCACCATTCAGAGTACCATAGCGTAGTAAAAGGTAGCTAATTCTCATCAGATAATTTGAATGTTTGGTACAAGCTGCATACCCAAAAGCACTAGCCTTGGGCCTATTCTGCACCTTTAAGGTCATGGTGGTTTTGGTAGCAAATGGTAATTTGGAAATGGTAAATGGAAATGCTAGTAAATGGAGATAGGCCAAGCAATGCTGAATGCAGCTGAAGCCATGGAGCTTTGTTAGAATAGTAAGTATTACAGTCAACCGCATTCATTATCTCCCAGTGTTCTTAAAGCCTGAAGGCATTTTCATTTGCTGGAGTCCTGCAGCAGTTTGGTAGCAACTGCCCATATTCAGTGAGGTTTTTCCTTTTGAATTTGGTCCTCATTTTTTTAATCAATCAATCAATCAGTCAATCATTCAGTCTCTACTGGGTCTTTAGCTAACCAGTAGAAGAAGAGAACTGGTGCTCTCAAAGGAGTGCTTTCATGGTTGGATATAATAGAAGAAACTCTAGCGCTCAGCTGTCCATTGACACCACGCGTACTCGCATCCAGGAAGACTGAAAAACATTCTTCCAGACCTCTGTTGTTATCTGACTGTTAGTTTATTCAGATCAGTGAGAGCTTTGCCCAAGTGAGGACCCCCAGATTATGCTTTTAGCAAACAAAGTGATTTTATGATGGGTAAAGTTATAGTAACCCCACATATTGGAACTCATTTTTCAGTACATTAAGAAAATAATTCTTCAAGTGCCATAACGCAGTCAGTTTGCCTTTGACCTCATGTTTCATAAAGTGCCTAAGACACACAGATATGACATCCTGTCATACATAATTGCTTACATTACAAATGCCTCGCACTTTAGAAAAAAAACCTCTTGGCTTTGTTCCAACATTTATTTTCAGTAAATGCTTCACATTTAATGCCTCAGCATTTATGTAGCAGCAGGAGTCCATTATCTTGTGACATGTTCGACTCCATTGACATCTCTTATTTAAACCCTCTAAGGGGAACATTATTGCTGTGCCATATAGCACAGGAGTTTTCAGCAAATCGGCTTACTTTTAACCACTGAAGACGTCAGTCTGATGTTCCTGATACTTTGCCCTACTGCTGGTCACTTACTGATGACATTTGGTGCTTTAACTTTTAGTGTTCATTTTGTTTTGTATCTATGCTCAGTATGCTGCAGATGAAATAAAGCAGAGCAGAGCCACTTCTAGTCCATTCAGTTGTGTGTACATAAATGCTTGCTGGACAGACTCTGCTGATGTAGGATTCTGTAGTATCATTTACTTTAAGGAAGCCTTATTATTTTACACCAACAAAGAACTTTCCCACAGTAGCCCTATCTTCAGAACTTTTTCTGTACATTTTCTGCTACTTTCTTGAATGAATGTGTTCATTAACAAGAAAAAAAAATGTTAACAGCAAGGAAAGTTTGGTAAAACAGCCTCTCTGCAGGGTCCTTGCAGGAAAACAATGAGAAAGCACAGATGGCTCTGAGAGCAAGAGAGAAAAGCTGTGAAAAAAAGGAAGACTGTAGTGAAGGGAAAATGTGCTGCAAGAAATAGGCAGCCACATGATGGAAAAAGGATTATAGCTACCTATGTATCTCCCAAGTCAGCTACATGAATCAAAGCAAAAGATCTTACCAAAAATACTCTCAAACTGGCAAATTCACTTCAGTATTCAATACTGAATCATTTACTGTGACCTTGAACTATTGTGCCCAGTTTTCTTAAAGCAGTAAAAAGGAGTCTGCACATTTGCCAGAATTAATTTGTGTATTGAATTTCTGGAAGCTAGAGACTCCTAAGTATAAAATCATAATGTTTTAACCCTTTTTCTCCTCCCTCTCAGTTCTACTTCGCTTTTTAGCAGTATAAGAGCATGAGCTTTAGAGTATAGGAACGACCGGACAATAGCAGATGCCTGAGTCAGGGTATGAGAGCAGAATGAGCAGGTAGTCATGGTTCCTCAGTGTAATTGCAGCATCTAAGTACTTTCCCAATTGCAGTAGCTCTATGTCTGTACTCTAGAAACTAACAGCAGTTTTTTAACATTGCAAATGGTTGGCGTTGTGTAGTGCAAAGTTGGAAGTATTTATTTAGTGGTTGCACACAGTATTTAAATAAGCCCTCAGCCAAAGTTATGAGCATTTCTTTTGATAGCTTAACCACTGATTTGCAAAAAAACAAGTTAATCATCTTCACAATGTCAAAATAATAAAAAAACCTACTCAGAAAAAGGAAAGAAAAACCTGTCAAGATATTTCAAAATACTGACCTGAAGTATCGTCCTCTCTCTCAAAGAGTCAAGAAAACAGTCATGTAAAGTATCCTAGAGGTCAACAAATGCACGCAGTTTGGCACTTAAGAAGATAAAAATAAACCACATTTCCACATTTCCTTACATAGCTTGTTTCTTTTTTTTTTTTAATTGAACTTTTTTTCTCCTTCTTTATGTCTGCCAAAATTGTGATTTTAACTGTTAGTTGTGATGTGCACGTAGGCCCCATGCTCGATTCTGGTCCTGTTGCTATTAGCTTAAAAGAGACCTAGCTTTTCCTTCTCCCTTAATTATTTGGGGTAAATAAGAGCAGATTTAGATCCAGAGAGGTTTTGGATGTGGGTAAGGGAAAATCAACGTGTGTTTGAAAATAGTAATTTTCAATAAAAATAACAATTAAACAGGAAAAATTAATGAAATATTCATTATCTTGCAGTGAAGTAACTAGTCAATTGATCCTCCTGTAGGTGATGGACGGCAGGTGCCACAAAAGCCTCCTAGAGCTAGCACCACTCGAGGTCCACCCCAGTTAGTGATCCCCCCACCCCCACCTTACCCTCCTCCTGACAGAGACATTGTGGATCCAACTGTGTGTTACAGAGAAGCAGATGTTACAGCACCAACAGAGCTGGTACCTAAACGTATGTTTGAAAATACATGTATTTGCATTTCCACTCCTTTGATGGTTACTGTCAGGGGCAGCTTTTCCAGACTTTCCTCTCTGCTCTCTACACATACATGTCTGTTTTTTCCCTTTTTATCCAACCTGTTGTTTTCTAAAATGTCCAATGCAGTGTAACTAATTAATGCAAAGTAACCAAAACATGTGTTTGGACACGGGTTTTTTTTTGATAATACCTGGCCATTGTATGGAAATGTTTTAAAACAACCATCAAACTTTGTGACCTTGTGCAGCTGGAAGCAAAAAGCTGTTCTGTTGTGTTAGTTGTCCGTGTTTGGTTTCCTGGGTTAACATATTTTCTGTCTCTGCAGGTAAGAGTTCCTTTGAGAGTCGATAGGTCTGTCAGTCTAGGTTGAAAACTACAGGGTGTTTGCCTTAGCAAAAGTAAACCATTTACAGGAGGTGTATGTTGTTAAAGGCCTTCCTGTCCTAATGAGTACATCTTCCTTGCCATCTCTGGGTAGTCTTTTGTGTGATTCTTACCCCTTGTGGCATAACAGTTATCAGACAAAGAAATATGATCCTTTCCACATCCTTGTGTATTTGTGAAAAGCGTGTTTTCACGCTACTTTTTTGTGCTTATCCATTGATTGTCTTTAAATCTTTGTACACAGTCCAAGTCTTTGATCATGTATCGTGTTCCCTGTGGGCTTGCCCTGCACACCCATGTAGATCCTGTAAAGGCAGCGAAGCTGTGCATGTTATGGCTTCTCATGAACACGCTTCCTTTGAAGGTCAGGAGGGTGTTTCCTAACCATGGGATAGAGAAATGTCTCAATGACAAAACATTTTCCAGGACATTTTCTTTACCAAACTTAATCTGCAGGTAGCAGTTCTCTGCTACATGAATGTTGGTGTGTTGTTGTTGGACAGCCGCTAGATCTATAGCATTATTTTCAAATTTGTGCTAAGGAAATACAGATTGACAAGTTTTATTGGTAGGAAAATAAGGAAATTAAGGAGATTGTGCTAACAGAAAACCTGAATCTTATTGAGGATTAACCCTAACTCATTTTCACTCGCACATGCACAGAAACCTTATCATACTTAAAACTTTTTTTTATTTATATTTTTTGCTAGATACCATCAGCTTCCCTAAAGTATTTTTTTATTAAAAATCCATTGTGGCCTTCTTTGCATTAATATTTATACTTCATTTGAATTTCGAGCACTGTTATTTTGCAATGCTTTTCTGATCTACTTTGGTGATCAGATACCGTTTAATCAATGCAGTGCTGATTTTATCGGCCTGATCGTTTGCTCTTAAGCACAATATCCCAGCTGAAAGGATTTGATGAAGCTTGTACATGGAAACATAGCATGAGCTTTTATTATTCTCCGAGAGCAAAAGAATAGTGCTTAATGCATGCTTACTTTAGACTTAAAGCGTGAGTGTTGAAGAGGGACAACATGACCTTTATAATTACACTGTGCTCTACATAGATAAAGATATGTATGTAGATTTACACAAGAGGAATGTGTGTAGATGTACCCATGAAAGAAAGCAGCATGTATGACAGATGCTAATTATATTGCCTAATACCATTCTGAAAGGTGCTTAGATACTGTAGTGATTGAGAAGTATAAGAACAGAGTTTTGCAATGATGTTTCTTATTGCCTGAGAATGCCTCAAGCATTGCAAATAGGACTTTGGCGGTAGATTCAAAGAACAACAGTTTTCAATCTTCATAACTCACCTCAGTAAATGTGTTTTCTCATAGAACAAGGTGGTAAAGTGGATAAGCTACTGATGCTAGCTATTGATGAAAGGCATGTTTGTTCTAAAAACCACTCTTAAAACAGCTTTCTCGGATGAGGATTGCAGTCTTCCTTCACTGAGTGGGTGACTGTCAGCAGCAGTTTATCTTTCACAAGATGAAATTCCAAGTCAGAAATTAAAATTCTGTAATTGTGTGGAGTTTAAGTTCTTGTTCCGTACCATCTGCCACTGTCTGTGGGGCATTGTGCCTCACCCCTTGTTCCTTCCCAGCAAACACACAGTTGTTCCCCTGTGCTCTGGGAAACCCTTGTTGAGGAACTTTGATTTCATAGAGGATGGTGATAGTCACTCCTCATGGAGTTTTCCAAACTCATATAGAGTGTAAGTCATTCATGAATAGGGCTTTTAGTAAGATACTTGGGCTTTTCTGACTTCAGTGGTAAGAGTCTTTTCTACAAAGCAAGAGTACAAACGTTCCTCATAGTTTTTTCTCTTCGTCCTTTATGTTCTCATTACATGATCTTTCCTCTTAACTTTGGGTCTGGTAGACCCTTAGCTGCACATTGTATACATATCTAAAATTATATGGGATCCTATCTCTTTCCCTGTCTTACTAATCAGATTGTTCATGACCTGTGATTCTAAGACTAACTGCACTTTGGGAATGCAGAAATGGAGATTGTCAGCTCTGTTGCATGGTGTTTGATTGTGTCACATAGTTTGTGAAGTTCCCACTAACTGAGTCAATAGTAAGCTCTGTGCTACTTACCTCAGGTAAAGAATGCACATATTGAAAGATTGCTGCACCTGGGCAAGCAACTAAAAAACATGCTGCCTTGAAACGTTTTCAACTAACTAATTAGAATAACTGCAATATTTCCTGTGAACCCATGGTTAGCCCTTTATTTCACTTATTATGAACTTTCATTAAGAATTGCACTAAGAAATTAAAAGCTGTTTGAAAAAGAATAAAAAAATCACCTTCTTATAGGGCGAGATCCTGAAGCTAAAAGTTTTCACTCTGATAGTGAGTAAAGTGCTAGTGAATTCAGGGTTCACACTGGGTAAGGGTTTGACAACTGTTTGATTTTTAAATTGCAGAACGTGCTCTGTCTTTAAAAAAGTGAAGTCATGATTTGAAGATGTCTTTGGTTTTAACTATAGATCAAAATAATCAATCATTACTTAACCAGAAAATCTGGAAAGGATGAAGGAGTAGGTATAAGCATTTACCAGTTGTTTTGAAGAGATGACATGTCTGCTACTAGTTGATGGATAATAGCAGGTTAACAGAAAGGAGCCTTGCCCTCATACCTATTTTTTAATGTTTTTCACTGTATCCTTGATATATTAATAGGTAATACAAGCTACTTGACAAAAGCTGTGACAATTTCACAAGCAATTCAGTCATATTTCTTCAGTCCCCTTAGATATATATCTTGTCTTTCACAGTCATTAGGGATAATTTCTAAGGGTTGGACTTTGTTAACCCGAAGCAAAAATATGTAGAGAAACTCATAGAGAGGAAACTACGTTTTCTTACCTGTGGTTCTAAATTAATTGAGAACTGCAGGCTGCTGCATAGGTAATTTTATGGGCCCCTCATAGTGCACTGTCTCAGAAGGCATTTGTGAAGTGACCCAGCCTTTTCTCTTGGAGATGGACTTTAAAGCAAAAAAACTTGAAAGTGCAACTTAGGAGACTTACAGCACCACCATTGCTCTGTCTTATCATCCAGCCTGATCTGAGGCTAAAGAATGAAGTTGAATCTACTACATCATCTATCTCATAGCTTCTGGAGAATGAAAATTCAGGCAAAGTAAAGAACAATTCACAGACATGTTGCATAGGTGTGTTGTGCTTTTGGGAATGAGTTTGCCTTGTGCATGGACCCAGGGAGCTTGTCTAAGAGTATCTCTTGGATTCTGGATTTTAATGCATGTATCCACATCCTTTGGGTGTCTGATTCTGTAATGTTACTGAGCATGAATGCCATTCTGCTGTTTCACCTACACAATATTTATAATTTTATCCTTTTACTCTTTTCCCCCAACAGTTTACTGTTGTGCATCATTCCCTTCATATACCAAGCGCGTCTGACAGACCTTGCCTCTTCCTATGATCTTCATACCTCTGAACCTTCTGTTGCCTCTGCTACCCTGATTCTTCTGTTGCCTTCCTTCCTCCCTTGCTGGAAAAGAACCTTTTTTTTTTTTTTTTTTTTTTTT
>NDXB01002169.1:125733-138254 GCA_002631895.1 Agapornis roseicollis | reverse complement strand
TAATAAAAAATTTTTTTTATTTTTTTTCTTTGCTTTTTTTTTTTTTTTTTTTACTTTTTTAGGGACAAGAAGGAGAAGGAAAGAGGATAGTAAAGGGATGATAATAGATAAAAAAACTGAAAATTGATGGGGGAGAAATTCCTAGAAACTTCAACATCTTCTTTTCAGAACCAAAATGTTAGGCTTTGGAAATTTTTCCTTCTGCTTTTTTTTTTTTTCTTCTTTGTTCACTTCTTCCTACCTGCTCCTGACCCCATCAAGTAATTCCCTAAGCATTTCTTTTACAGTTCTACTTTAATAACTCAGTTCTCTCGTACCTAAACCACACCACCTTCTTGAAACTTTGCTGTTGTTCACAGCATCCTTCCCTCAGGTATCCTGCTAGATAATAGAGAATGAGCTTTTATGTCAGCACATACATGAAGAAAGTCTCCTTGTTCTGTCCTTCTACCTCTTTTTGAAACTTTTGGTACTGAACTTTAGACTGCATCCTTCCTGACTAAGTTGTCAGCCAGTTTAAAACTTACTGGAGGCTTTCATAGACTTGAAAACCTACAACAGGTTGACCTTCTCAATCTTATTTCTGTAGGAACTCAGGCTAAAAAGAAAGAAACTCAAAGACATTTCCAAATTTCCCGTAGGAAAAATGACCTTTTATGCTGATCCCAATAAAGCCCATTAACTGAGGTGAAAATTTCCCCAAACTAGCTTGTGTGTTTTGAGGGTATGATCATACTGAACCTTCAAATTCTAGAAATGGCCCTGATCCAACAAAGCACTTAAGCATGCTTAATCAGGTACCCCATTATGCAGTATGCACGTTATTATTGAATGAACTGTGTAAATGAAAGCCTTAAAATGCCTCACATGAATAAAAATGCAGACAAATTTTCCCTGTGGGGATTCATCCCATGCATGAGATACCTGCAGCTTTGCATTTTAATCAGTGAGCGGTCCAATCCTGCTCCCATTGAAGTCAGTGGCAAAACTCAGCTACTGAAGTGTAAGCAGGATCTGATGCCAACAGCACAAAATACGAAAGGGGAAAATTTATTCCAAGTGGGTGTTCAGGTGGTGACCCATTTCTTGCATCAGGCTACTGTTCACCATAGCACCAGAGATGACACTCTAACATTTTACTATCTGAAAATCAGTACAGAGCATAACACCCAGTTACCACTCTTGCATGTTTGCATTTCTTCAAGTTAATAGGGAAAGAGAGCCCCAGGGCAAAGCACAATTGATAATTGACTTCACAAGAGGACTAGGAAAGAGCAGGCCAAATCCAGCTCTGACTTAAGTATTCCATCTCTGCTTATATCTGAAATAATCTGATCTAGTCCATCAGCTGTCAAAGGACTGGTGGCATGACAGCCGAGCTCTCCTGTGAGCACTTTGTTCTGTACCTGTTGAATAGTCCTCTCCTTATCAGGCTCCCAGGGAAAGCTTCAGTGCTTGCTGGTAAAAAAGATAACCTCATGGCCAGAGCTGGCAGTGGAGTTCTTGATAACCCTGCAGTTGATTCTTGCCTGATGCAGTGATTCTTGGCTAGGTCTGTGTTAGCAGAAGTGTGTCTCTTACCATCCTTCCATACAGCCAATTACAGCCTTAATGGGGTTCTTCACTGCCTTTATGGTGCTTTGTTGCTAGCGTAACTCACAGTGCCTGGCAGTGTTTTAGGTGGTAAATGTGCTTGGCATGCACTGTCCTGGCCTCGTTGCTCTTGATTTGCCTTCATCCCACCAGGGAAGTCTGGTCTTCAGAGTGCATAGGAAATGTCCTTTCAAAATGGTATGATGCCCCTGTGAAGGGTACCTGTCTCGCAGAAAATCTTCAGGGGGGTACTCTGGTGCTCAGTTTTGTTGTCTGCAAGAACAATTCTTTCTTCACTGGGCATTTTCAGAAGGCAGAATGTCTTAATGATGAGAAGTGTTCAGGTATTCCCAAGCAGTGTCGCTCCAGATATATACTTTTATTGGCATCATTGGACATCTTACACCTGTGAGAAATGTGATAGCAGAGTAATTGAATGTGAATGTTCAGTAAAATGTATAGCTAAACTCAGAAAAGAAGCATGGTCTTTTAGGTTAAAGTATTTTTGGAAATTCCCAAAGTAAACCACCAGCCTAAGTGTATTGTAAAGCCTGTTGTTGGAACGTTGAAGAGGAAAGCGGGTCCGTTGGTCAGGAGGTCCAAGAGGAGTCAGCTAATGTACATCAGAAGAGGTCAGCGTAGACCTTTGTGTCTTCATAGCACAGAGGTGCATGAAAATGTTCTAAATTTGGAGTTAGCTGCTGAAAATCTTCTGTGAAAGTATTTATGTTATTGGTGGTTTGGCTGAAGCGTGTCCAATTAAATGGAGTTATTTTGTGCGGTCCTAATTGTAAGTTAGACAGGTGGTTTGTGCATGAAACATTTAATTTTCTCAGGGCTCTGTCTGACTTCAGATGATGCTACAGATACTATCCTACACAGGGGTAGAAGGTGATGTAAGGGAAAATGATGTATGGGGGAACTGAATGGCAGCAATCACAGATCTGAATGGACTGAGGTGCTGCAAGAATGGATAAAAACAAAAATATGCAAGAATGATGAAATCCTGTTGTATTAACCACCACTCCAGCCTGGAGCTCTCTCTTTGCTTTTCATATTAAGCAAAACTAGTATTTGTTGCCATTACTGCCTACTGTTGCCATTAATGCCTAAGTCTGCATTGTTAGGAAGGTACTAAGACTGTATTTTCTTATTTGTGCAGCAGTTCTCAATTGAAGTGCATTATGCTCAAGGCAGGTATACTTTGTACCCATGAATAGAAAGCAACTGTTAAAAGCTTTTATTTTTATGTAAAACCTACTGTTTTCAGTAAGAGATAGCTTATTACAGATTGACCTGATTCTTTTCCACAGTTCGTGACTTTTAAATCACTTTTAGTCAAACGTAACTACACAGCTGTGAGTGGAATAGTGTTTCTGTACTATGGAAAGAATTCTTAAATCCCACAAAAGTGTGTGTGTGTTTGTATGTCTGTGTGCGTGTGTTTGGTTTAGGTAAGGGCTTTTTGTCTCTTCTTTGCTGAGTTTGCTGGCAGCTAGTCTCTGGGGAAGGAAAGTATAATTACAACACAAAAGTGGTTTATATTTTTCTTCTCTGGATTATGCTAGAAATACAAAACTGTAGTAGAGATTTTATGAAACTGTTAACAGACAAACAAGGAAGAGAATGAATTGGTAGAACAGAGTGCACAGAGGATAAAGATGGTGAAGTTTAAAAAGAAAAGTTGAGCAAATGGCCTTTTTTCTGTGGTCTTAAAAATCACCTAATAAAACATTGTTTTATTGCATAGGTGCACTAATCATTTCTGGTTTTAATCGTTACACCGCATACGCTTTTCAGGCAATTTTATAGAGTGTGTTCTCTAAGGTGGCTCATGAAACTCACCTTCACAGTCCATTTGTTTAGATTCTGCAGTGTGCTTGAATGGAAGCTGATCACCTCTGTAAAGGGTGCTGATTGCCAAAATCTATCACTTAAGACTAGTAATTCCCAGCAAAATGTGGAGAGTGGTTTATTTCTTCACCAGGTTCATTATATTGGGCAGTGCCTGGTTTTAGATCTAGATTTTCCTTTCCCACAAAGACTCCAAAGAGCCCCGTTATTGATCACGGCATGTTACCAGTGTTACACATGGTGATTTATGAAGTGCAAATCTGAAGCTACCTATTATGTGCTCTTAAATATATTTCCATGTTATCCTGCTCCTCTAATCTACATTGTCTGCTTTTTGAACTTCAGGGTTTAGGCACACTGCCCCTCTCCCCACACCTAATTAAAGGACTGACTAGAGCCAGGACAGCACCTTGTGAGTCATTCTAGCTTGCTGTTAATCTCAGATAGTGAACACCAGGAATTGTGAAAGTCCCACCATCATGCTTTATTGTGTAGGAAAGGAAATGAACAATTCACACTACTGATTCACTTTTTAAAATCAATCCTTCTCTAAGCCAAGTGGCAATGTTCTCCGCTTAATCAAGGAAAGATCTACTTTGACACACGATCCTTTCCTGTCAAAGAGCATTTTGCTCTTTATGTTGCTTTTGCGACATCTGATCCCTTTGAATAAGGAAGGCTGGTTACTGGCTATGGTGTAGAGTTGTCAGAGCAGCCAAACAAGGCTTTTATAAAAGCAAGGAACTAGTAGGTTTAAGAGAGTGCCAAAAAGGAGAGGATGAAAAGCAGTTTAGCAATAGCAGCAGCATTCTAGGTCAAATGGGCTTTGCAGACATCAGAGAGGCCTTTTTAGTCATTAAAGAAAGGATTGTGGAAAAGAAATGGGGATAATAAAGTCCAGTATGTTAATTTTCCCCTTTCTGAAAATCTGTGTTACATTAGTTCAGAAATTTTTATTTGCTTTTTTGGCAGGTGGTAAAAATGACGGTCTGAAATAGGAGAGGGTAGCAGGCATTTATGTGAAGTGGAAGTTTCCTCTGAGTCTTTGAAGAGCCAGAACACAGTCTTACTTTAGTGGTGTTTTGAGAGAGAGGTACTTCACAATAATTTTCAGCGTAGGTTTGAAAGGAAAATCAAACATTAGTGCACAGACCTTCACAGTTACTTGTACATGGAGGAAAAAAATGGAGAAACTAGTATTCTTTTCAGTTCCCACTCACTGGCTTGATCCTGTTTTGTCTTGCCTCTGGTATAGGAAACACTATTGCCAAAAAAGCTTTTGTAAAGTTACCATACTTTGTGTTGTGATATGAACTAACAGCAGACAGGTTAAACCTTAAGAAAAGTGCTTGCTGAACTACCTCAAATTCATAAGGCAGCCTAAATGAGTCCACGTTGCATTTATTTTTCAAATGTAGGAGAGTAGATGTAGGTAGCTAGGTTAGCTGTGATTAGCTTGGGATTAATTGTGATTAGCCTGGGATCAAATGGTTGACAAAAAGTTCAACATGAGCTAGCAGCGTGCGCTTGCAGCCCAGAAAGCCAACTGTATACTGGGCTGCATCAAAAGGGACATGACCAGCAGGTCAAAGGAATGATTCTACCCCTCTATCCTGCTCTCATGAGACCCCATTTGGAGTATTGTGTACAGTTCTGGTGTTCTCAACATAAGAGGGACGTGGACCTGCTCAAGCGAGTCTGAAGGAAGCTATGAAGACGATCAGAGGCCTGAAGCACATCTCCTATGGAGACAGGCTGAGAGAGCTGGGCTTGTTCAGCCTGGAGAAGAGAAGGCTCAGGGGAGACCTTATAGCAGCCTTCCAGTGTCTGAAGGGGGCCTACAGGAAATATGGAGAGGGACTTTTTACAAGGTTATGTGATGACAGCACAAGGGGAAATGGCTTTAAATCGACAGACGGGAGATTTACATTAGGCATTAGGAAAAAAATTCTTCCCTGTGAGAGTGCTGAGGCACTGTCACAGGTTGCCCAGAGAAGTTGCGGCTGCCGCATCCCTGGCAGTGTTCAAGGTGAGGTTGGTGGAGTTTAGAGCAACCTGGTCTAGTGGAAGGTGTCCATTCCCATGGCAGGGGAGTTGGAACTGGGTGATCTTTAAGGTCCCTTCCAGCTAAAACCAGTCTATGATTCTGTGATTCTATAATCAGAAATGCTGCAGTTTCACAGAGTGTATCTAATAATACTCCGTGTTCCATATTTCTGATGAAAGGTCTAGTGAAACACGTCTTTTGTGAGTCTTAATTTTTGTTATTGGCTTAGCATGTCAAGGAATGGATTTCATTCTCTTTGCAGGTTTTGTGCAGCAGGAATCACTGCAATTAAACAACCTGTTGAAAAACATGAGCAAGGGGCGTAAGACTAGGAACGAGACTGAAAATAGCTATTATGGGAGTCACATGCAGAACCGTGTGAGTCAGCACCATGCCCTTACAGTGATGAAGCACTAACCACAGACTGGGTTGCACTAGCAAGAGCATAGCCAGCAGATCAGGGGAAATGATTACTCCCCTTTATTTGGCTGCCACAAAGCCACATCAGTGTCCACTGTCCAAAAGTAGGTTCAGTTTTGGGTTCTGTGGAACAAGATAATGACAAACTGCAGCAGGCACAGCAGTCCAGCAGAATGCATTGAAGAGGTACATGGAGGTGTTAAGGCAACAGGGCTTGTTCAGCCTGCAGAAGGGTAAGGAGAATTTGAATTCTGTTTTGCATCTGACATAAAAGGAAGAGAGAGCAGACTCTACTCTGAGATTGACTGCAGAAGGATAAGACTGCAACGGCGACAAGTTGCAGCTGGAAAATTTCCTATATGACATTAAAACCACATTCTGTATGGAAAGAAGAATTAAACAGTTCCCAGAGAGGTTGTGGAGTCCTGGTGCTTGGAGATTCTCAAAACTCAGATGCTCAAGGCCCCTAGCAACCTCATTTAAGATGGAAGTTAGCCTTGCTTTGAGGAGGATGTTGAACTAGGTGACCTCCAGAGGTTCTTGCCAAATTAAATTATTCTGTGATTCTATGACCTAAATAAGCTGAGCCAACATTAACCTGCTCTGCATCCTCATTTTGGAGGAGGGCTGAAGCTGCAGAGTGTGGTTCCTCACCTCAGCAGTTCCTGGCCTCGCCTTCAGTTTCTGCAAGGCAGTTACAGAAGTTGGGAGGGGAGTGCCCCAGAGCCTGATCTGTTCCCACATTCCCTATGCTATAGTTAATATATGAGTGGTCAGTTTGTTTTCTCTTTGTTTCTGTTAATTTGAAAAAAAAAAAATAAAAATGAAAGGATGGATATAGGCTCACATAGATAAGAATTATATTTGAATTAAAAGTGTCTTAACTGAGATACATAGAAGTCCCCCCATTCTGTCTTATGCCTTGTGCTTCAGCTGCTCACTGAATGGTTTTTAGTACCTTTCTCTATGTACATGGTTTTTGTTCAGTGAGCAAAATGAGACAAATATTAGCAGAACACATTATATCAGTGCGGAAACTCTTAAACTAATTCTGTGTTGTTTCTGTTAATCTCTGTTGATCACTGCCATAATAAATGATATCTTTTTCCCATTTCTTCCACCAGCCGCCTTCCAATTGCATAAAAACCATACACTTCCTTTGTGATGGTGTACTTTTTTGCTGCCAATGCAAATAATTAAAGCAGCATTTATTTCTCTTGCTAGAAGATTTAACTACTTTTAGTGAAATAATTATGTTGTAACTTTGGGATCATTATAAGAATATTCTTGAACATCATGAAGTTTTTAATATTTTTTTTTTCACAGCTGCATTGTGGTAGACCATTCAAACTACAGCAAAGCAATTTTAATCCATGAAAAGAAAGGGGTTTTTTGGCAGTAGAACAAGTGATGAAAGAAATTAGAAAATAATTACCAACCTCTTAGCAAGAACTCAGAGGAATTGTGAATTCTGAACTCTGCATCTCTAAAACCATTGTAAGGTTCAGATTACTCATACTAAAATGTAGGGGTTAAATAAAGAGTTACTTCTTTAAAAATGCTCTTGGATACACAGTTTCTGTCATTACTGAATGTGATAATAAATCACAAGCAGTGCTGTAAAAAACAGAAGGTCACAGCAAACAGTTACAGTCTGACAAGACTTGCTCCCTGTGCCCACTGGACTTGGAAGTAGTGATGGCTTGGGGTTTGGTGACTGATTTTGTAAGTCTGGTAGGATATATGTCTTTTGAATACTTAGGTCTGATTCTGATCTTGTTCAAAGTTGGTGGTAGTAGTAATCCAAATGAGTATGCTGCTTACAGCAGGAGAATTAAATCTTTATTTCTGAAAGTGCTGATAAGCATTTAAACCAGGTGAGGTTTATCTGTCTCCCCATCATTGGCATTCTGTATGAGTAATGTGTACATTTATGTGATATCAAACTGCACTAGTGCAGATATGACTCCTCTAAACTCAGAGTTCAGTGTTTTCCTAATTACTTACAGCCTATTGAGATTAAAGCGACAAGATCTCTTTTGTGTTAAACAAGAAGCTCAAATTCTTTACTGATGAGCTACTCCCCTCTTTCCCTCTTGATGATTATGGGCAACATTCTTGCAATCAGCCATCCCAGTCCCCCTGCAAGAAAAGCCTTCGTAACTTGTGGTTGACCTAATTGTGCAGTGACAGTGCTGCTGCTGCTGCTAAGCAGAGGAAATCCCTTGTATGGTTTTCATTTGGGCTTTGCAGAGTCTGCAACCTGGAGCAGGAGGTAGATAAGTGCCAGTGTAGGGCATTGAGGGACACTCCGATTTCACTTCTGGGTGAGATGTCCCACAGAGATTTCAGTATGATCTGGAGACCGCAGGGCAAGTTCTACACCCCCTTCAGTATCACACCCCACCTGAAGCCAGTGAACAGGGCCACATGTTACTGAAAAAGAAAATCATAGCATTGTTACATACTTGAAAAGTCAGTCTTAGGAGGTACAGCAGTGTTTCTGTAATATGTTATCTGCAGCAATTGTTACATGTGTGGCCAGTCCTGAAGTACTTGCTGCATATTCCGTCTTAAACCTGGATATGTCTACATGAGGTCTTAAAGATCAGAGTCCATATTGAAATCTTCTTTGTGTCATAACAGAATAGAGAAACAAGTGTTGACATTTTTCTTTATTCAAGCAACAAATAACCTCAGTAGCTGCTATTGTGATCATGCTGTGCTTAGTGTGTGGTGGTGTTCTGCATGTGCGATCTGATAAAAAATACATAAAAATCACAAGGCAGAATCGCATCTACTACAGCATGTTCTACTACCCAGTTCTCTGTGTAGAATTAGAAAGTTATAAGAGGTATGTTCTGACTTCTGGAGTCAAGAACACTCAGTAAAGTTGAGGTGGGCTTTTTTCATGTCACATGTCATTACCCAGTAATGCCCATCCATCTTCAGTTTGCACCAGTGAATTCTTAATCAAGCATGTGGAAGGAAAAATAGATTCTTACTTGATCCATCCAAGGATGGGTCAACTTTAAAACAGTGGTCTTTTAATGCTGTTCTTAGCTGAAACAAGATTGTTAACATGACACAGAACCATAACAGTTGTGTTTTATGTGCATGCTTTCATGTTCAGACAAGTAGTAGTGGCAATCAGCAGGATTTGCCTCAGCCAGCAACTATTCAGTGCCATATGTTAACTGTGTTAAAAATTAATGGATCTTCTTGATGAAAAGATTATGGAAGCGCTTTGACAAACTGATAGGCTTGAAGAAAGAGGGAAATTTTGGTTTTGCTTGCGCACAGGGAATTTAATTACTAAATAGAAAGATGTCTTTCTGTAGTTCTGTGCTTCAGGATAAAACTGCTGTTGAATGTGGAGGTTCTTACACTGGACTGGATGATTCAGCTACTGAGATCCAGATGTAACAGATAGGGATCAGTTCTCACATGGACCCTGGCAGTAAGAGAACTGGTTTTCTTTTTGTTTAGGAAAGAATTTTTGTAGGAAGAATGGTCTGGGGGATAGGCCTGCTGTAGGGCAGCTTTCTGAATCACAGCAGGAGAGACTTCAGTGTTGTTCCTGCAGTAGGCAAGTAGGGCTGTGGGACCAAGTGGATTTAAATCCTTGAGCTGAGAGATGCAGGAAATAGTTGCAGGCAGGCGAGAAGAGGATGCGGAAATGAGAGAGGACAAGGGAGGAAAAGCCTTCCATCCTCATGTCAGGAACTGGAAGTAGGCACTTTGTTGTAAATTTCTGTTCTAGCTATAGGGTGGAGGTCATTTATGGCATCCTGGTGACAGCAGATGTGGCCTGTGTTGTAAACGTCTCTCTGCATCGAAGTGTACTGCATTGTGCATTACTTCAAAATCTTCCTGTGTGTTTCCGCTCTTCAGCTTCCACTCTTTCAGCTGATTTCTTTACTATCCTACTTTGTTCTGGCTTTAACTCATTGTAGCTTTTACTAATGCTTTGATGGTGGGATTGTTACTGGGGCTTTTTGTGTTTGAAAGCCTAGCAGGCCATGTACTCTTGCCTGTTTGTTTACTGTCTGTTTTTCTGGGGTTTTATTATTTGGTGTTTAATCTCAAATTGTTTATATTTCTCCTTGATGTTGGTGTTTTCCTAACTGTAGTTCTGGCATGAGCATACTCTAATCCGTTCAGTGGCACATACTTATTTCCTGTAATTACCGTTTTTAGATGGAATGATCTCTCGGATTAAATCTGGAACCTAAAGCTAATGTTACAGAAAATAAGGTCAAAGAAATCAAATAACATTACTTCCAAAGTTGCAGTAGAGTCTTTGGATCATCTTCCATCATTAATATTGATACTTGACAGCACTTACAACTTTAATCATGATTTGTAACCCTCTGAATTTTATTGCTTCTGCTGTCAGAAATCAATTTCAGTACTTAATGGCATCTTGTAACCTCAGCCAAGGAGAATGCTGGTTTGAGTTTTATTTTAGTTTTACTCAAAGCTTCACTGCTAAGCTGCACCCTTACAAGATTATTTCTGTGACATATTTTGACAATGTTGTTTTCATGCATGTTTCGTGTCTGTTTCAAAAAGATTCTGACCCAAAAAAACAGTGAAGTGTATGCTTAAACTTAGTCATGCTTGTAGACCTGGGACTTCTCATATAATTAACGGTGCCCCAAGGGTCTGCAGGATCAGGCCATAAGCTATCATTTAATCTTTCTTTTGCATACTGAGGTTGAAGAGAATGGAGCAAGTTTGTAATTCTCAATTAAACATTTAGATTAGTCTGTATTGATTTCTTCTGATCGAAAGAAGTCTGTCTTGGGTCACTCAGTGGAAATTATTGACCTTGTTGGGAGCTCCCCTGTAATGGCATATTTTGCAGGATGGACTCCAGAGTTCTACATTTCTTAAAGAAAATAACAAAATTGTATTTTTTTTGTCAAAATACCCACCCCAAAGCAAACGAAAACTCAAGTAGCTCATAGGAACCAAACTAAAACAGTACAAAAAATTGTACTATATCTAATCTTCTCTCAAGATTTGCAACATTAATAGAGTTAAACATGCAAAGGGTGTATCCCCTGATCTCCTTTATAAATTACTTAACCTTGGAAAAGGTTCTGCTTTAAGCATCGCAGTGTCTACTTTTCTGTACTCTTGTTAGTAGATTTTGTATGCTTTGAGCTGATTGTTATTCTCCCACTTAACAGATAGGAAATAGAAGGGCAGTAAAATAAAGTTACACCCAGTGGGCCAGCAGTAGATCTAGTTTACCAATTCAGTGTCCTGACTGGGAAATGCTGCAGATTTTTACTTATGTATAGATTTATTATTGGAAATGTCATGACCTGTTTGGCAGCATGGGAAAGGAATGATGAGATGATGGTGTCAGATGCGATAATGGGAATGATTTCTTACACCACATCTGTTAAATTTTGGTCTAATTGCCCAAGAAGCTGTCCCTGGAAAGTTGTTTCTTCATATAAGTAAGGAAACTGATTTGCTATGAAAGTTATAAAACCCAAACTCCTCAGGTCAGGCATAGCAAACCACCTTTTCACATCATCTTTATCCTATATACAAATATTAAGCTCCATCCTACTATTTCTAATGTAGTTCATGTGTTTTTTCCAGTTACAAAGGAATAGCTCTCTGTGTTTGATTTATGTGCTGATGACTTGCAGCTAACTTTCCTTGCTATATTTCATTTAGAGAGCCTGCTGCCTGCACATGATAATGTTTATATAGTGGATGACACAGTTCTGGAGCTATCGGAGGTAGAAGAAACAGCATCAGAAAGCAGCTGTTTTGCATCTGAGGACACCACCGAAGACTCGGGTGTTATGAGCTCCCCATCTGACATTGTATCTTTGGATTCACAAAATGACAGTATGAAGTTGAAAGACATCAAAATGGTCAATGGCTACATGGAGTCAGCTGAGGCAGATGCAATGCATGGCACAGAGACATGTCCTTTAAAGAATACCTACTGCAATAACATGGAATCTGACAGTGCTCCACAGAGGTAAACCATTTATTTGCAATCAGCTGTTGGAATATATCTTGCGTGTCCTTCTTGTAGGGAATCATTTAAGAAAACCAACTTCTGCTTTCTTCTGCTCTTTCATAAACCAGTATGAATGCCAAGTGACTCCTCCCAGTGAAAAGCTCACTGCCAAATCGCCTCCAGTGACATACTTGTAGCAACAGGCAAAGGTCACTTTTCTGTTTGAACTTGTAGTTACAGTTCTTGCAAAAGACCGCTGCCCTCAGGAGTTGATTTCTCTAAGAAGTCTGAAATAATTTAGTTACAGTTTGGTTTATTTTGTCATTCTGATAGCATGTGAAGTGCTTAAAATGCTTCTATATATTGATCTAGAAAAATGACATGCAGGTCATAAAATGGAAAACTCATAAAATGGAGGAATTCAAGCCACTGAAAGCCAGGTGGAGAAGGATTGTATTCAGTGAACTTTGGAGATTGGTTTGTCTATGTGTGCATGCATATATATGTTCACCTAATGCTAACCTCCACTGGAGTTATACCTTGGGTTTAGGGATTTTTTTTTCCAGCATATTTCATTTCATTTCCTTTCCTTTCCTTTTCTTTTTTTTTTTT